>VDFB02090404.1:0-81059 GCA_007258455.2 Sequoia sempervirens | reverse complement strand
ATTATGTAGAGAAATCAGCAGGAAATTTGAGCACTAGGATAGTCATAGTTGTGCCATGTTATTTATTTGGAAATTGACTCAGGACAAAAGAGAACTTCTCAGAAAAAGAGTCTACCAAAGATCTTACACCAGCCTCATCACTTCCTGTTTTAAGTATACATAATAACAAGTACAAGAAGTTTCTTCATGAGCTTTGTGATGGTACACAAGTTTGACAATGATATTATGTTTAGAAATCAGCATGAAACTTCATGGACTCAAATTACAAATTTCCTTGAGGGCTTTGACTCTAGGAGCAGGCTTAATTAATGGTTTACAAGCTAGTTTTCCATTAACTGTTATCCTTTTAGCATTCCCATCTTTGTTGTGAGAGCACACATGTTTATGGATCCCTTGCTTGTACCTTTCTTTAGCGCTATTGTCTTTGTTAAATTTATAAATCATATAGAGGCCCTCTAACTATAATTGTTATTAAATATTAATGGACAAAAATAAATCTTTCATTTGTTAAAGTTGTTTTAGGTAATCTTATTATACAAAAAATATTATTCTATATCATTTTTCATTTTTTAAGTTGTTTTTGGTAATCACATTAGTTGAGTAGGGGGTTCTTTTAATGTTTGCTTATTCTGCGGTTGCTTTTGAATAGAGACTTCAATTGATATGGGCAAGGAGATTTGGCAAGGAAGTACATGAGGATCATCTATATGTTCTAGCTGTGGAAAGGGTCCTCCAATCACAGGACTTGGGTGAGGTATGACAAATATTCATTGTTGCTTTGCATTTTATCACAATGTGTCACAAGAAGTTTAGCTTTTCCTAATCTTTTTGTCAAATCTTGTATTGTGTGATAGAGCTTAATTATGAAAACCAGTGATTAGATGTATATTTGTAAGGAGCAATGTATAGTACAAAAGTATATAAAATGAAAGTATTTTGCTTGAATTTCTACTTATCTGCAACAAGGAGCATGCATATTCTAGGTTGATGAATTAAGAGAATGTAGATGGATGGAAGATTACTTGACTTCCACTGAGTTATCTCCAGGTCAAGTGGTCATTTTCTTCTTAATCACATTGTCTCACCTCTTTCATGATTGCTATGCCAACTTGCCATTAGTTGGACTAGGACAAGCAAGGAGAGAATATGCTGTTTAAAGGCAACTAATCCCACAAGTATATTTATTATATTGTTCTGTCGATGGCAACAAAGGAGGGCATTGTGACGAAATAAGACTATGAAGATACACCAATTTTTAGAGATGGGAGTTATTTCTGCAGATTGTCCCAAGATCTTAGTTGTAGAGGCAGGCTAACTTTTTCACCTGTTTTCGTGATAAAGATTTATTTTAGAATTAGTTGCACTATACATACTAGGCAAATTCTTGTCCAATATTTTGGGCTTTGAAGAAAAAAACAATTATAGTTGCATCTACTGTTCCTGTGCTTCCATTGCCTACTGTATTCCTTAGTGAAAGTCATAGATCTTCCAGGAACATTATTTGTATTCTTAATTGAGTTTGCTACATAAATGCATCCGGCTGCTGTATCGAAAAGAATTATTTGCTTCTTGAAGATTTTTAGAAAAAGTTTTGGTCTGGTGCTACTAGCTAGTAGCTTCTTTCTCACTCCAAAATATAACAGAGTCTATTTCCTGACAGCCACGAGCCCTTCCTGTTATATGTAGGTTCTTGGTCCCACTGCATTAGAAAAGTAACTTACTTTGTTCATATGAGGTAATATTACTGCAATACTTTATTCATTTTGATCCTATGATGTTTGTATTATCTGACATAAGTCTTGCTTATTTGCTTGCATTTCACCTGGATAATGCTTTTTTGCACAAATCTTGGTTGTATCTATTTTTTGTTGTTCTGTGTCATTTCCTTCAGTTCAAATTGAGCTGGCTTTTCATTCAGATTTGTGTTTAAAAGTCCAAATCAGGCACCACCCTTGATTTGGCATAGAATCTTCAACTTTTACTTGAACATGTCCATCATTGTGTTGTTTGAACTGGCTGTAAATTCCCGTTTTCTATACTACCTTGATGATAATAAATTTACAAATTAGTGATAAGCTTTACCTTTTTTTTCTTCCTCTATTGCTACTTAAATAGAGCTTGATTGGTATTTTGTTCATTTGGTGGCATTGTTTTACATTTCAATACTCCAAGTCTCCAACTATATGCATGCATTCCTCATTTATATAACCCTAATCAATCAACTTAAGGCGTATCATATACCCTGTTATAAACTATGTAATTCAAAACCCAGTCTCTATTTTCTTCTTTCATAACATATGAATTTACAAGATGCATAGCAACTACAGACAATCACACATCAAGTAAATAACCACAGCTAATAAGTGAGTGAACAGATGGCATTGTCCTACATTTCAATACTCCAACTATATGCATACATTCCTCATGTATTTAACCCTAATCAATCAACTTAAAGGGTATCATATACCCTGTTATAAACTATGTAATTCGAAACCCAGTTTCTATTTTCTTCTTTCATAGCATATGAATTTACAAGATGCATTGCAACTATTGACAATCATACATCAAGTAAATAACCACAGCTAATAAGTGAATGAACAAGTAGAGAGCATGCACAGTTGCACAACACAAACACTTATATATAATTATAACACACAATTCTATACAAATAGTCCCAAACCAAAGACAATACAATTCACCTTTATTATTAATTAGTTACTAAAAGCTCCATGTTGTCTAGACAGTCAAGCTAGCTGGTTCTCATCTTTCTTGCTATATCTGTTGGAATGTGCTTTTATGCTTTACATTGTCATCAATCACACAAAAATGTTGGCATCTTACACATCAGTCTATATATCAGATCAGAATCAATCTTCTGGCATTCTAGCTTAATATAAGTTATGTTTTCCTGTTTTATTCTTTTTTGCCACCTTACAAATGGTGGAACTCTAAATTCTCTTTTTGCAGGATCCACTTGTTATGTTATTTCTGGGCTCCATTTGCCTCAAAATCTATGCCTTGGACCCTTTTGTGCCTTAAAATTTACCCAGCTTCTCCTCACTTTCTTAAGTTTGTCTAGTTTGCTCTGCAACATCATCCGACAATTATTATGATTTTGAACATTTTTCCTCTTACTAGCAGCACAAATATGCTCTTCTCTGCTTCCTTCACCAGAACAATGGATGAATGATCTCATTGTGAAATTAACCTTCTAATCTGAGATTTCTTGTGAACATTACAGTTGTAGAATTGAATCTTTCTCTAACATCTTTTTTCCAGGTACAATAAACTCACTTTCATGGTAATCAAATTCTTCCACAAACAATTAGTCCATTGGCAAAGAGAGGAGCAGCAGATTTATGTTTAGATTTTGTGAAAGAGTGAATCACAATATTCAAGAAACAAGTATGAGGTCCTTAAGGACTCATTTTGATTAACTCTCTTGTGAATGAGAGGAACAGATTCTTCAAGAAAAATGTATCAAAAAATCTCATAACCTTAAAGTATATCTTACATTGGTAGGTTATACAAGATATGGAAAGATGCATTAAACTTAAGATAACTGTACTCAAGCATGGTTTGGAAACAATGTATGTGAGGGAAGAAATACATATGGCCATCTGTAAAGCTGTGCAAGAAAAAAACACTATCATTTGAATAGTAAGAATCGATGTTAATGGGTTGCTTTAAGGTAAGTACATTCCTGATTATTGAGGAGCTAATTGCAAAATATATTGGAATTTTCTGGGCACTTGTATTAGAACATAGAGTACGTCAGTTGAGGAATAGTTTAGAATCAAGACTTGAATTTGGGTGGAGAAGGATCTTGTAGTGAGGAATTTATAATGCATTTCCATCAAAACTTTTATTGGGCTTGGCTGAGGTGTTACTGTCTTAAGTGAGGTTTCTATATCTAAACACATGGCTTCCATGTCATGCTTGTAGTTGTAACAACCATGTCCCAAATATATCACTGTAACATAAATTGAAGAGCTATTTCTGTTCATCTCTCTCTTCTCTTTCATTTCTCCTCCTTTTTAATGTTGTATCAGTTATTAATGTATGCATTAGCAATGCCATGTCATTATGATATTGGCAGTAAAGAATAGGTTGAAGAATATACTGAATTTTCAATTCTGATGTTGTATCATTGATTTCGTCTGCAGGAGGGTCTTTGGGTGAATGCTTTAGACTATTCTAGAGCGAGTGCTGATCCGCTTCGTGACCGTGTTGCAAAGATAGTGAAGGATATGAATGATAAGCACCTGGAAGACATTCATCGTATATGCAATATTTACACTGATTTGGATGCTGAGGTCAACTTCTGTTTTCTTTCTAGTGTTACTGTTCTGCATTATGCATGTCAAGTAGATATTTTCAAAAAATACCTCTTTAAAATAGAATGTTGAAAGGAAACATGGCCCATGCAAATATTTGTCAGCATGTTTACTAGTCTGTGACTACTGCTTTTTCTTGAATAGCCTAGAGAAAGAAAGAAATTATTGATGTCTACAGATTACCGAGAGTGTGTGAATGGACTCAAAAAGCACCTCAGTTACATTAAAGAGATGCTAGTATAAAAACCCATTCTAGGTTAACAAAAGAAAATAAACTCAAAGCTCTAAAGAAAAGTAAACATAACATGGGGGTTAATTCTAAAACAGTCAAAACACCAAACATGAAATCTAAGCATTTGTGCAAATAGCCCTACGAGGGTGAATCTGTAAATGAAGCATAGAGTTGATGAAGATGAAAGGAAGAGATTAGGGCGAGAGATCAGATCATCTCAAAAAATTCTTCAGCTCTTTGATAACATGCTAATTCATGATCTGTATGGATCATGACAATTGTAATAAAATGTATTTTTTCAGCACAATAAAGTGACTTTATCAAATAGTCAGAAAACAAGGTAGATCAAGAAGCATGTTAGGAAAAACATCTAGGTTAGGATTGCAACTATGGTAGTGGTCAGGATAGAACTGTAATTGTGGTAGCGACCATTGACTGTATAGGCAAGAAATTTGGAACGTGAAGTCAACATGCACCATTTCACCTTCCATTTCACCTTCCATTTCACCTTCTGGTGCTTGAGGTAAAACCTTCAAGGCCCGGGAGAACCTTCCTGTTTTCATAAATCTATAATAGGAGGTAGAAACTAGCATTTGAATCAATTGGAGTAAAAATTAAGTTGTATGATTGAAGTAAAAGAGAATTCAGCTGTTCATAGTGTGATAGAAGGGTTGAGATAATAGAATCCGCCAGTAGAGGAACAAGGGATAGCTTGCATCCAGGCAAAGCTATTTTACTTGACAATTTAAAACTTTGAATATAGTTAGTCTGGTATTTGCCACTACCATAGTCTAGTTTTTAACTTTTTCTCTTTTCAGAGTGTTCCTAGGATAAAATCTAGTTCTTTTGTGTGGAATTCTTTACTAGCAGCATGCTTTCTTTTTACTTTGGTCAACAATTCCATCTCTCTAACATTGTCATTTGAATTACAAGTAGCACAATATGTTAGCATAAATTAGCAATTTTTAAATTTCATCAATTTCTGAATTAACAGATCAATTTTGATATTAGAGCAGTTTTGATCTTTGTGGGATTTGTGGAAATGTGTGTGTACGACAGTTACAAGAGCACAAAAGGCCCAAATGGAGGACATGAATCCAAGGGTAACCGCATTAGAGAACCACATGAAAAGGATAATGGAAAACTAACAATGGTTGGGCCAACAACAAGAGCAAATGAAGATGGCACAAGAGTAAAACTCAATAAGTAATTTGGTAAAGTAGTTTGGCATAGAGGAAAGAGAAGGTGTGACAAGTGAGGAGTTCTTGAAAGAGTTGTTTCAAAGAACCAATTCCATTTAAAGTAGAAACTAAAGTGAAAATTAGAACTTCTAATGGAGAGATTAATGTGGAAAAATTTGATTCTTGGATTAAGCAATTAGAAGTTTATTTTAGTGTACACAGTTAATGGGGCATGGAGAGTTAACTTTGCATGCCTCAAAATGGAAGGCCATGGTTTTAAATGGTGGGAAAACTATGTAAATAATTGTGAAAAGAATAAAAAACAATTGTAAGTTCTTGGGAAGAATTCAAGGAACTAATCCAAAAGAATTTCAATCCCGTAGGCCACAAGTATGATCAAAGAATGAAGTGGATTTTCTTGAAATAGGAAGATGGGCAAAATGTACATGATTACACCACAGAGTTCTGAGACAAGCCATGTTAGTTGGCATTGACTTGGAAGAAGAGGATATGCTGATTAAGTGCATTTGAAGATTCAACTTTCACATTAGAAGGTGAGTAGTTACCCCCAACCCACAGGACTTGGATGAAGCATGTGCCTAAGCATTCTATGTGGAAAGTGAGGAAAAGCTACCATCCTCTATGGAAGAGGAACTGGGGGAATTTTTTCCTCACTCAAAGTCTCACTAAGTTTCTGTAGGACCAAAATCCTCTCTAATAAGGGAGGTGTGATGTGTATGGATCATGAAAATTGTAGTAAAATGTATACAGTAATATATTTTTGTGAACAATTAAATAAATTCATCAAATAGTCATAAAATAGAAAAGGTTGATTGATCCATAAATCATTGGATTGGTAATCTTAGTGATGCATCATTAATGAATTCTTATGTTCGCATTAGCTCTACACTCTTAACAAGCTGCCCTAATGGCATCTCTCATGTTTGTAGCAGTATTTAACATGCGAATAACAACAATGAATTAGGTAAAACAACCAACAAAACGAAGCACAATCACAAAACATAATCACAACACAGTAGATGATTTAGAGAAAACCCAAAAGGGTAGAAATTCAAGGAGTGTTTTTTCTTTGCTAACTGAACCTTGCATTTGATTCTCTGCTGCCCTTAATCCTCCTTAGGATGTTATCTATTGGCAATATTGTCACGAAAGTCAAAGGTAAAGAGAGCATTCAAAGAAAGAAATCGTGTTCAAAGTATGAAGGTCAAAGGCCACTAATTGTTGTCCACTAACCAAACAAAACCAGTTTCAAATCTCCATTATTCAAGGGTAGATCGCACCATTCCAAGGCATTAAAGTCAAGCTTATGATCATTAAGGAATGCTAGCTGATCCCCTCTATTTTGGCACCCTTTACCAAGTCGACGCTCTTTGCAATATGAAAAATAAATTTAAACTTAAATAATGATGAGCTGACCCATGTCTAGCGCCCAATAAAATAATATATAAAAATATTTTAAATAAAATGTGGCACCACCTTTTGAAATAGACGTTGCCCTTGGAGAGGTCATCTCCCTTGGGAGAAATCACACTCTTTCCAAGAGACATGTCTTGGAAAGTGAAGTCGAAGGAAAAGAAAAGAAGGATTTAGAAGAGGAAAAAAATGTCGAAATAGATGGAGAAGTGGATCTTGAAGAAGAACTCATTTGTGCTTTAAGTGAGATCAAGAAGCTTAAAAAAGAATTTAAAACAAAAATTGCAGCCTCAAAAATATGAAGAGGATTGTGATTCAAGAGCAAAAATGTCACAAATCCTTGAGGAATCAAAAAAGATGATCATCAGCCTAAAGATTCAACTTGAAAAGGCTAAAAGGATAGAAGAGGAGGTGAGAACCTAGCTAAAGAAAAAGGAAGAAAGCTGTGAGATGCTAGAATCTGAAATTGTTTCCTTAAGGAAGGAATTGAAGAAAGCAACTACTCAATTAAACAAAAGCTTAAAGTTTGAGAAGAGTGTTGAAATTTTAGATGATATCGTCAATTGCCAAAGATCACCATTCATCAAGATTGGTCTTGGCTATGAAGAAAATTAGAAGACTACTAAAGAAGATCCAAATTCTAAGGCTATAGAGTTACTAAAGAAGATAAATGAAGAAAAGCCTAAAAGCTATGTAGATGAGCTGAAAAGCTTCATTAATAGGGATAGCAACAAGAAGAAAGAAAGTGATATCCCTTAGAAAACCAATATTCCTCACAAAGACAACAAGGATAAATTCAAAAGATCGTTCCCTCCAAGGCAGTCTCACATGACTAGGTTCCAAAAATATTTCTTTGGTTATTGCTTTTACTGTAATCATTTTGGTCATAAAGCAATAGATTGTAGGGCACATGCAAGAAATAATTTTGTATGGAACAAAAACGAAAGCTCTTATGGGATCTTAAACAGAAACTACAATTCATTTGCACCTTTGTTGGATTACAATATTATGTGCTATAAGTGCAACAACTATGGTCATACATCGCGTTTCTGTAGAAGTGGTTTTGTAGAACCTCCTAGACAAAACAAGAAGGTGAATACCCTTGGCAAGCAAAGAAAGAACTTACAAAAGCTTGGAAGAGGAAGCAAGAGCATGAAAAACAAAAGGAGGAGAAATCTATGCTAGTGCAAACTACTTTTCATGCCCAAAATGAAGGAAATCAATGGTACATTGACAGTGGATGCTCAAGTCACATGATAGGGGATAAGAGCAAGTTTCTCACTTTGAAGGAAGTAAATGGAGACACGGTAAAATTTGGAGATAATGCTACAACAAGGATCACTGGAAAAGGTACTCTTAGTCTTGACAATGGAAAGACAAAAAAAAAAATATGTTTTGAATGTTGAAGTTTTGAAGCATAATCTTCTTAGTGTTAGTCAAATGTATGATCAAGGACATACCCTCACATTTCATGCCCAAGGTTGTGAGATAAGGAAGGCAAGTACTGGAAATTAGTGCCATATGCAAATAGAACAAATAACCTATATATCTAGAGTGAGATCAAGGGAGAAAAATGCTATATGGGACAAATAGATGAAAGTTGGTTATGGCATAGAAGAATGGGCTACATGAACTTTGGCAATCTAGTGAAAATCAACACCAAACAAGCAGTGAGGGATATGCCAAAGATTTCTGAACTCTCAAATATTCTTTGCAAGCAATGTCAACATGGGAAACAAACAAGAGCAAGCTTCAAGTCAAAAGAGTACTCAACAACAAAGCGATCAGAACTTGTCCATACAAACCTTTGTAGGCCTACGAGAACACAAAGTTTGCAAGGTGAAAGTTACTTTATGTTGCTTATTGATGATTACTCTAGAATGACATGGGTTACTTTCCTAAGAGAAAAATCTGAAGCATTTGAAAAGTTTAAAGCATTCAAAGCCTTGGTTGAAAATGAAACTGGTTTAAAAATCAAATGTTTAAGATCAGATTGAGGAGGTGAGTTTACCTCAAATGAGTTTGAAAACTTTTGTGAGCATCATGGAATAAGGAGACATTTCTCAGCTGCAAGGACTCCACAACAAAATAGAGTTGTAGAAAGAAAGAATCGAGCTATACAAGAGATGGCTAGAACAATGTTGAATGAATTTAAGTTATCAAACATTTTTTGGAAAGAAGTAGTTAACACATCAGTCTATATCTTGAATAAAGGGAAAATCAGGGTCAACAACAATAAAACACCCTATGAATTATGGAAGGATAGACCAACAACAGTTAAATACTTCAAAGTTTTCGGGAGTAAGTGCTACCTAACAAGAGATGATTTGTTTGTGTTGTTGATAGTTTGCTTGTTGAATTCCTTCCTGTAGATGCTTGTTACCTGCACTTTGGAAAATTTGATTCCAGATCTGATGAAGGTGTCTTCCTTGGTTATTCCTCAAGAAGCAAGACTTATAGATGTTACAATAGAAGATTGTAGAGAGTGCCAATGTAAAAGTGGATGAAACAAGGCATCAAAAGGAGAAAGCACAAGCAATTAGTTACCCAGAGAAATCAAGTTGCAATGAAGAAGAAGAAGATGATGATGATGAAAAAGAAGAAATAGAATGAAAAGACACAAAACACCATCTAAATTTGTTTAGAAGAATCATCCAAAAAATCTAATTCTTGGTGATAAAGATGCTGAAATATAGACTAGAAGAAGGATATAAAATACATCTGGGCAAGCAAACCTCACCTTGCTATCTAAAATAGAGCCTAAGGACTTTGCAGAAGCAAGTGAAGACAAGCATTGGATTAATGCTATGGAAGAAGAGCTGAATCAAATTGAAAAGAATGAGACATGGGAACTTGTTCCGAGACCAAAAGATAAGAATGTGATTGGGACCAAGTGGGTTTTTATGAATAAGCTAAATGAAGATGGTCAAGTGGTAAGAAGAAAAGCGAGGTTAGTTTACAAAGGGTATGCTCAAGTTGAAGGTATTGACTTTGAAGAAACTTTTGCTCTTGTTACAATATTAGAAGCCATTAGAATGCTTTTGGCATTTACATCTTTTAAGAATTGTGAAGTCTATCAAATGGATGTTAATTTAGCCTTTCTCAATGGAAATTTAGAGGAAGATATATACATTGAACAGCTAGCAGGGTTCATACTATTATAAAATAAGGATTATGTGTGCAAGTTGAAGAAACACTTTATGTGCTTAAGCAAGTCCCCAGAGCTTGGTATTCAAGGCTTGAAAAATATCTACAACAAGGATTCAAAAGAGGAGTTGTTGATAGTAATCTCTACATCAAGACTGTAGGTGATGAACAATTGATTGTTGTGGTTTATGTAGATGACATCATTTTTTGAGGCAGTAGTAATAAAATGTGCAAAGAGTTTGCAAAGGATATGCAAAAATAATTTGAGATGTCTATGCTTGGTGAGTTATCATTCTTTCTTGGTTTACAAGTCTCTCAATTTGATGAAGGCATATTTATTTAACAAACTAAGTACATCAAGGAGATGTTAAAGAAATTTAGAATGGAAGATTGTGCACCAATTAGCACACCCATGGTCACAAGGTGTGAATTAAGCAAAGATGATGAATCTCCTAAAGCAAATCAGACACTTTATAGGTCAATGATTGACAACCTACTTACTATATGCGACAACATCAAGGCCAAACATTATGCAAGCAATAGGCATGGTAGCACATTTTCGAGCAACACCAAAATAAACTCATGTGCAAGCAATCACGAGAATATTTAAATATCTAAAGGGCACTTTGGACTTTGGTTTGTGCTATCCGAGAGGTGAAGATTTCACTCTAGTAGCATATATAAATGTGGATTAGGCAAGCAGTATTGATGATAGGAAGAGTCCGAGTGGAGGAGCATTCTTTCTTGGAAACAGTTTAGTGTCTTGGTGAAGCTAGAAACAACCTTCAACTTCTTTATTCATAGCAAAGGTCGAATACATAGCAGCAACATCATGTTGTACATGAGCTCTTTGGATGAAGCAGGCACTGAAGGACATTAAGGTAGAATATGACCATCCAATTTCAATACTTTGTGATAACACTTTTGCAATTAATATTTCGAAGAATTTTGTTATGCACTCTAGAACAAAGCATATTCCTATCAAGTATCATTTCTTAAAAGAACAAGTAGCATAACAGAATATCAAGTTGGAGTATATTGCCACAAAAGAACAAATCACAAATATTTTCACGAAGCCCCTTCCAAAAGAGACTTTTGAGTAACTTAGGCAGAAATTGGGAGTGATATATTTTCATCTAGCCATTAAGTTCTTAAGGAGAAGCACAATTTCAAGGGGAGCTAATCATTGCATTACTATTTTAACTTTGTGGATTCTTTGGTGATAGTGATGGACATCCCTTTGCCATTGATGTCAAAGGGGGAGATTGTTGGCAATGTTGTCATTGATGTCAAAGGCGAAGAAAACATTCGAAGAAAAAAATCGTATTCAAAGTATGAAGGCAAAAGGCCTCTAATCATGGTCCATTGACCAAACAAAATCAGTTTCGAATCTTCATTATTCAAGGGCAGATCACACCATTCCAAGGCATTAAAGACGAGCTTATGATCATTAAGGAATGCTAGTCGACCCCCTCTATTTTGGTGCCCTTTACCAAGTCGACCCTCTTTGTAATATGAAAAATAAATTTAAGTTTAAATAATAATGGGCTGACCCATGTCTATTGCCTAATAAAATAATACATAAAAATATTTAAAATAAAATGTGGCGCCACCTTTTGAAATAGATGCTACCCTTGGAGAGGTTGTCTCCCTTGGGAGATATCACACTCTTTCCAAGAGACATGAAAAGGTATAAAAGGAGAATAAGAAGTGTGGTTGGAGGCAAGGAAGTGAGGAATAAAAATATATATCATTCAAACATAGGCATAATTTATGAGGAGAGCAAAATAAATATTTTATCAAGGCAAATTTTTGTGAAGGAAATTCAAGTGATTGTCATCCATTGAAGAAGATATATTTAGAGAGACGAAATTTTTTTTTTATTTGGAGGTTGGTGCCTCCTAATAGAAGAGATTGGTGTCTCTTGCTAAGTTGGTGCTTAGCAGTGGGGATTGGTGTCTCCAGTGGGTTGGTGCCTACAAAATTTTGTAAGAGTATTCTATTTTGAGGCTGGATTTGGATAGTAGATCCAAGAAGTCTTTTCTTCGTGGTTTTCTCTTGAAAGGGTTTCCACGTAAATCTTGTGCCTCTTAATTGTTAGATCTTGTGTGATTGCTTTTATTGTGGTTGTTGAATTTAAATAAGTAAAAGTTATCTTATACTGATTCCCCACCCCCCTGTCTTAGTATAAGTGTGTGCTCTTCATTGACAATGGAAGCTCAATCGTTTGCAATGGTATTGGTTGACCTTGTGTAAATGCCCAATCGTCCAAATGCTAGTTTAGTGTAAATGTCCCCTTTTTCGAATTAAATCAAGTTAGAGAGCCTACTCTTATTCCTCGTAGGCTAAAGGGGGGATTGAACAGGGGACTAATATATTAACAATTTATTAAGTTGTCCAAAAAGGTACTTTTAAGTTATAATTTTGAAAAAATGACAATTTATTATTATTAAATGGGGCCAAAAGTAAATAGTGGATACATTGCCAGAAAAGCAAATCAAAATTATAAGTTGGAAAAAGAGTGAATATTTAATTAAAAGAAATATCAATTACCTAAAATAATGATAAGTTGGAAAAAGATGAATATTCAATTAAAAGTAATTTGAATTACTTTTAAGGTTGGATGAAAAAGATTAAAAATTGGGAAAAGGGATTCATTCTATTTGTGATCAATTTCCAGAAACCTTCATTTTGGAGAGCATTGAGCTTTGGTGCAACTTTTACCCTAAGGATGAAAACAAAAACTCGCACGGTTTATTTAGGAATCAAAAGATGAAAACCTTCTAGTTCTCATTATTGGCTTCATACAGGGGTCAAATTTATGCTCATAGTGAATTATAGGTTATTTCAAATTCTAGCTGAAAGTTACAACATTTTTATGCAATAAATTATTCCAAATTTGTGACTAGAATTTATTCTTATTTTATTTGTTGGCTAAATAAGCTGATACTAGTTGGTACCATTTATCCCTAAACTACCGTACCATATTCATAAAGAGGGGTGTGGGAAACAATAATGCTGGCTGCCACTCCCAAATGAGTTGAAATTCATGATTGAAGGCTCTGTAGGAGATTTAAAAGGTTTTTTAAATTAGTATTTATGATTTGCCTAAGGTTGTACCAATAAAAGGGGAATTGAACGATGTTTTGAAGTCAAATGCTGATTTGGTGCAAGACGTGGGAGGCATAAAGATAGTCATTGAGGCAAAGGGGAGGTCGTGGGACCCTCCTTATCGAATTGCACTTTCCAAGGTGACTAAGGATCTTCGAAAAAAGGAATTGCATCATGTCAAAGGAAATCGTTGTTATCAAGGGGACATGGAAGTTTCAAAGGTTAGCGCAACAATAAAAAAGAGGGGTGTTGTAAAAAAAGACATGGAAAGTAACAAAGAGCTCCAATTTTAGTTGTCAGCAAAAATCATAACATTCATTAGCTAAGCAACCACTACGCCAAAAGCCTGAACTAATGGTGAATGGCATCCACTGGCGTTAAGAGTGGGGTTTTCATCCCACTATAATGCCAATGTAGGCTAGCCCCCTTGTGGACACATGGCAATTGGCCCCACCATCTAAACTAGGTACATGCCCACTATCATGACGAAGGAATGTTCATCGAGGTTTAGCCGATGGCATTATAGGCCCACCATGCTCCATAGGGCTCGGCCTTGAGACCTTGGCCTTGATACCAAGCAAAGGAACCTCTATGCCAAAAGCCCAAATTGTGGTGAGTGTCACCCACCAGCATTAAGAGGGGATTTCATCCCACTTGAATACCAGTTTAGGCTAGCCCCCTTGTGGACACATGGCAATTGGCCCCACCATCTGGATCAGGTACATGCCCACTAGCATTACCGAGGAAAGTCCCTTGGGTTCAGCTAGGGGCATTACATTTAGGAACTCCAAATGACCTTTGAACTAGCTCCAATGGCTGCTTGTAGACAAAACAAGAAGAAAAATGCCTGCCAATAAAAATGGTTTGTTGCCTTATCACCGACCAAAATGTGAAAAACAATAGACATGACCCTTTATGAAGTCAAATAGTTACCTAGAAGGGACAAAACTGACCTCATGACACTCCTTTGCTTGAAATGACCTTCAATATGTTGTCAACACTAGAACAGCCCCACAATAAGCGATGAAATGGGTATTTGTCTTTGATCATTGTCAAGAGTCAAGACACATATAGTGACATCTCTACACTCACTCATACAACATATTCATTATGGTATTCACCACATTGCCAAAATTTGAAAGCAATAAGAATCATCCCAATAACAATTCTGATAGAAGAATGTTGCCCCAATGTCTTATAGCAGCCCATTGCACACCTATAGCAACTTGTGGTATGCTTTTAACAGTTTTTGCACTTGTAGCAGCCTATAGCATGCATGCAGCAGCTGGTTGTACACTTGTAGCAACCTGTAGCACTTTTGAAAGTGGCATAAAAGTGAACTTGTAGCAAGTGAACGACTATGGAACCATCTTGATGTGAACTTGGATCCAAACTAAACGAATTCCGTATCATGCATCCCTAACCAAGGGGTTTTTGTTGCCAAAAGTCTTAGGACATAATCAAATGTGGGAACTTCTTTCCCACATCTTCACAAGACATCCACTTAGCCTTATGCGAGAATTGGCATTTCTCACTTATTAACCATGTCTCCCATTCTTTTCTCGTGTGGTTTGCCTCACCTTATCAATGATGACATCCTTCTCCAACTCATCCATCTTTTTTGGTGCAAAATCATCCACTAAAAGAAGAATTGCATCCTCTTGCTCTTCATTCATGTAATGTCCCCAATTGTATTATTTTGATTTTTGACAATTTCACAATGAAAATGCACAAATCTGAACACCTTTTGACCATTGAGATCCCAATGGGTAGGGTGAGATCATATGATGAAGTATATGAATAATATTAAATTATTACGCTTGTTGACGACAAGCCACAAATACAATACTCTGCATTGCAATTGCAAAATCTGAAAATGATAGGAAATTGGTTTGGGTGGCAAGCTTTCTAGAACAAATACAAAATTTATAACAGCTTTGGTGGAGAATGACATGAAATTACATCACCAAATATGAGATCAATAGTGCTGAAAATGCACATATAGTGGAGTTATACAATTTACCCACCAACTACAATAATCAATATAATTTCAATATTAGCCAAGGAAAAGATTTGAAAGTTAGATAGAATGCTACTTCAAGATTTTTGACATAACCCTAGTCTTGAGTTTGGCCATATGGTCACTCGAGAGAATAGAAAACCAGTCATAAAATGAGGACCCAATGTGGTGTGTTTTTCAATACTATGACAGCTTAAGGAGAGATGGTACGACATCTATATATTCATAAGATTTACACCCTTAAGAATTTCTTCCTTCTAAAATGTACGGTGGCCAATTGAAATCTCTTGACTAGCCACGTTGCACTATCCTTTGTCTTGTATGGAACCTCAAGCAAGCAATCTAGTCTCCTTAATATGTATGGCAGCTCCAACATATAATAAAATCAAATAAGGTATGGCTGGGTAATGAAAGGTACACCCCTCCTCAATATGTCCAAAAGGGCTGCAGCTCATAATCAACGCTATTACTCTTGGTAATAGTAAGATTTGCTGCCCAACAGCAAATAGCATAAAATATTTTGGAATATTTAAACAAAACACTGAATTTCCACACCAAAAAGAAATTTGATCTGCAACTCCACACAACTAGAAAATGTCCTCAAACCAAACTGAAATTGGAAACAATCTTCAAACCTTTAGCACAATGGTAATCTTTGAATGAAACCACCATAGTTGAAAAACTCGGACTTGGCAATAACTCGGCAGGCCCAAAAACTTTAAAAACTAGGGACTCGGGGAAATTCTCGGTAATAACTCGGCAATTTTATCAAACATCTTAAAATACATAAATTTTTAAAAATATTCTTCAAAAATACATATATTACTAATTTTGTATAGCATATTGTTGATTTCCATCATATCTAAATCAAAATTAGAGTTTAATACATATCATAAACCAAAAATTGAGTTCAATCTCTAAATGAGTTACAATGCCACTTCCACTAGCCATGTCATAAGTAGAAGTTACCTCATCTAAAGATATTTTTGGCAAGTTGTGCAATAATGTCGTCTAAGTTAGCACCCTCAAGAGTTATATTTCAAGTCGTCACCCCCTCATTGTAATCAATTTTCTTTTCTGATAAGAGATCCTAATAACTAATGGGGATTTGGGAATGGAGATACCAATGGGGTTGAGGGGTAGTGACCCTCATGGGGGTTTGGGGGCAATGCCCCCGGTGGGGTCAAGGGGCAGCGGCCCTTGTTTGGGTTTGGGGCCAACGCCTCCAATAGGGTCAAGGGGCAACGATCCTTATGGGGGTTTGGGGGCAACGCTCCCAATGGGGTCAAGGGGCAGTGCCCCTTGTGGGGGTTTGGGAGTAGTGCCCCCAATGGGGTCAAGGGGCAGCGACTCTTGTGGGGGTTTGGGGCCAACGCCTCCAATAGGGTCAAGGGGCAGTGCTCCTTATGGGGGTTTGTGGGCAACACTCCCAATGGGGTCAAGGGGCAGTGCCACTTGTGGGGGTTTGGGAGTAGTGCCCCCAATGGGGTGAGGGGCGGATCCTCCACCGCCAAGCCCAAATTAAGGCCTTTGAAATCACACAAACCTTCACTGCTAGTTGCCATGTTGCCACACGCCCTAAGTCACCAAGGACATGTGAAAATGAAGTAAAAATCACATTTTTAAAAAATTGCAGGCAAGAAAAAAAATTATATAAATTTGGATGAGTTATTGACAAAAAACTTGCAATTTTTTCCATTGACTCACAAGCTTTACACAAAAACATCGCCATGAGTTTTTCAAAAACTTGTCGGTGAGTTATTGGGTGAGTAACTCACCTGACCATTTGGCTCACGAGTACTCGCGAGTTTTGCAACAAAGGAAACCACCATGAAGAATCAGAGGGTTTTTACCTTCAAATCCAAATACCTAGAAGGTTTTTTGTCCTCAAGCAAGAAGATGAACAAAGTTCAATCTCAAAGAAAAAAAAAATTGGTTTAAAAAAAAATGGATGCTTTCTTTTGTGCCTTGCTCTCCTTTTATAACTTTCTTTTAATTTTAAAAATCATTTCTCGCTTTATTTTGGAAGTGTCTAGAAAATATGTTTTTAATAAAATATTACATTAACTTAACTTTTTTCTAGAGACGCTTTTTAATAACGGGCCCTCTTTATAATAATAAAACATAAGTTGCCTATTTACAAATATAACATAAAATTACTAGGGGAACTTGAGTTTTATTATTAAATTATTTACCTCACTTTACTCTTTTAGCTTACGGGAAATAAAATGCTAGGCTAGAGGAGTCCCAATTTCTCATGTCTGGAAAAGGGACGTGACATTCCGTCCTTTCCAAAATTGCTTTCCCACAAGCAATTGCAAATTCAGATGCTCCAAAATTTGTGCTCCTTCCTGTTGTGACCTTTTCACACATCGCCCCATTGCAAATGGGGACCCTTGGTTTTTTTTTTTACCTTTTTGCTTTTTGCCTTGGCGTCGCAATTGCTTACCACCAGTGTTTTTGCAGTGAGGAGTTTGAGTTTTGAGCCACCATCCGGAGCCAAGTTGTGATTTTGAGTCAGAATCAATGTCTAAACATCTCAGACAGACTCAGAGGGCCCGAAGGACGAAGAACGACTGTCGTTTCATCCAATTCCGACAACTCCTTCTTTTTCGCGTTTTTTGACCCTCTGGGCCCCTATTTTTTAGGGACTTCGTTTTCGCGTTTTTTGGCCCATATTGGACTTCCTATTTTTTAGGGTCTATTTTTGGAAAGTTGCTATTTTGGGAAAAGTTTCTATTTTTAGAGGTTTCCATATTTAGAAAGGCTCGAGTTTCAAAAAATCCACTCAGAAGTTCGAAAAGATCAACGAAACTCTCAGAAAATCGATTCGAAATTTTTTTTGAAATTTTCGTAAAATTCTGGAAAATCACATAAAAAGTTCAAAAAATCTGGAAAATTTGGTGAAAATCACGTAAAATTCTGGAAAATCACGAAAAATGGTGGAAAATTTGAAAAAAAAACAGTCCAGAAATCTGAGAAACTCATGAGAAATCTGAGGCAATGACTGAACATTCATGGAAAAATCTGGAAAATTCATGAAAAATCTGAACATTCATTCATGGAGGAGACTGGGGTTTGTGAGAAATTTGCCTAAGTATGGAGTTTACCAGCATGGAGAATGGAGAAATAAGCCAAGAAAGCTTCAGCCTGAGTAGAAATGGCAATGAAATGAGGGAACTCCGCCCAGGCAAGAAGGGACAATGGCATAAAAAATCTGATCAATGGCCAAACAATCAATGAAGTCCGCCCTTATATGGCTGGGTGAAGGTTGGCAATGGACAGACAAAGGCTGAAGTCCGCCTTGGGTGAGAAAGGAAATGGCTAACCAAGTGACTAAGTCCGCCCTTGATCAAGCATTAAATGGTCAACCACAAGCTGAAGTCCGCCCTTAAGAAATGTTGAAGTGGCATCAAACATGAGGAAGTCCGCCCAGCAAGAGATCCAATGGCAACCTATCTGGTGAAGTCCGCCCTTGTCATGGCTAAACATTGAAGGAAGTCCGCCCTTTGAAAAGAAGAAAAAGTCTAAGGCAATGAGCAAATGGTTAACCACAAGCTGAAGTCCGCCCTCAACAAAAGCTCCAAATGGCTATCCAACAGCCAAAGTCCACCTTAGCAAAGGTTGAATGGCCAGGTCACAGCCAAAGTCCGCCTTGAGATAACTGTCCAATGGTAAGACCATCAACCAAGTCCACCTTGTCCAATGGTAACAAAACAAGATAAGTCCGCCTTGGTCAAATATTAAGTGGCAAGCAAATGCATAAAGTCTGCCCATGACACATGGCAAAGTGAAAATGTTTTAAGAGTTACTAAAGTGCGCCCAGCTTAAAAGGCACATGAAAAATCTCCAAAGTCTGCCAGCTGGAGAATTAGATAGAGAAAAAAAAAACATTTGGAAAACTTCTTAAGAAGTGCGCTCAGCCCAAATAACAAATGGAAAATGTTTTAGCAAGTCATTTAGCAAGTGCTTTATGAAGTCTGCCAGCTGGAAAGTGAATTGAGGAAACATCTTAGGAAGTGCTCCCAGCCTAAAAAACACTTGGAAAATATTTGACAAAGTCAAGTCACCTAATGACATAAAGTTTTTGAAGTGGGCCCACCTTCAAAATGAAATGGCAAAGGCTTAGTAAACTCTGCCCACCTTTGAAAATTCATTTGGCAGGTGCTTTATGAAGTCCGCCAGCTGGAATAACAAATGGAAAATGTTTTTATAAAGTCTGTCAACTTAAAAGGCACTTGGAAATAAAGTAAGAAGTCCGCCATCTTTTGGAGAGGTGCTTGAAAAAAAAAAAGTCATGAAGAGTTGCTAAGTCTGCCTTGGACAAATGTGAATCATAGACAAAAAGTGAAATGGCAATACAATATGTGAAGTCCGCCCCAAAGTGGCTTGAAGAGAGGTAAAGTTCACCCTTGGACATAATGAAAGTGGCATGAAATAAAGATAAGTCCGCCATGAGGGGTGAAAATTGGAAATTTTGCCTAAGTATGAATGATGGAAAAATTAAAAAAATATGCTTGGCACTTCGAAATTTCGCCATACTTAGAAATATTTCTTCTAAGTCTAAAACATTTTTGCCAAGTAACTTAGGAAGATGTGAAGAAAATTTTGCCAGAGACTTTGGACGATTAAAATTTTCGGCAAAATAAAATTGGACGTGGCAAAATAATTTTGGACAAGAAGGAGATTTATGGCCAAGTAAAGTTGGACGTGGCTAGAGAAATGTCGGATGTGGCTAGAGAAATGTTGGACGAAGCAAATTTATGGCCAAATAAAGTTGGACGTGGCCAGATAAATTTTGGAAAAAGGCAAGAAAATGTGGCCAAATAAAATCAGACGGCAAGAAAACATGGCCAAGTGAAATTGGACGGAAAGAATTAAAAGCTTGAAAATGAAATTTATAAAAATCTTTCAAAGCTTATCTTGAAAAGTTATCTAAAATAAATTCGTTTTGTTTTACTGCAGGTGGATGACTACACAGGAAGAGGAAAATGGAAAAGGAAGTGTAAAGTCCGACTGGAAGGGAGATGAAAGAGAACTTGGGGAGTCCACCATTGCACATTGCAAGACCAACAGGAAGTCCGCCAAGAGTTTGGCATCATGAAGACAACGGCAGGCACACCGTCAAAGTACATCCAACTTATGCAAGCCAAATTCAAAATTGAAGACAAACCTACCGGCAAAGTTTATTTGAGCACAAAAATGGCCAAAATCTTGAAGGTATTACAAAGTAGCCAAAATTTGGCTAAGTATGGAAATTCTTCACAGAGAAAGTTTCAATTTCCTCCATTGCGGCGAAAGCACAAGGGAGTTCCTCTCCAAATTCAAGGCACGTGAAGGAATTCCAAAGCAATCCGAGAAGAAAGACTTAATAACTTCAAGTCTAAACAGGTGCTCCAAGGCGAGGTGAGAAGAAGAAGCCAAAGCCGTCCAAGATCGAAGCACAAAGGATAAAGTCATTGGCATGAAAAATATTCTAAGGGAGGAACAAAACCAAAGCAACCAAGGAAGGCATCGAACACGTTGAGGTGGCGCCTCGTCATCTTCCAACCAATCAAATTGTTCCAAATCAACATGCAACAACTTTCTATTTTATCTGTTGGTTCATATTTAGTAAAAAGGACAAGTGTCCTCGAATGCAATTTTCTCATTGGTCGAGGGGTAGCAAACCCTAATTAGGGTTTTATTTGGAATCTCGGCTGTTGATCCTAAATCAATCTCGGCCATTGAATTGTAATTGGGGAGCCTATAAATTGAGCTCACCCCCTCATTTGTAAAGCATGGGAGCATGTTGCAAAACATGTTGAGATAAGCAACTGTTGTAAGATTGCCAAAGTAATAAGTAATGCATGCATTGTTCTGATGGTGATTGCTTCTCTTATTTTGGGGTTGTCATGGTTCTTATCCCTCATCATAGTTTAGATTTCTTTTCATGTATGTTAGATGAATGCAAGATTTGATAAGTATTGATTTGTGGTGAAACTTTTGCTCATACTTTCTTTGAATGGATGATTTTCATTCAATGCGTAAAGTTAGCCTGAGCTTATTTTGTGGATGCTTAACTTCTGTCTGAATAATTATTGTTCGATTTGATGGTAGTTATTCACGACTTGAAAATCATAAGCACATTCCCTTGAAGATTGCACCCCCTTTGTGTAGTTGTCGTTGAACGTGGCGAAGCAAAGCGTGGTTATTTGTTTCACCGAGTTAATACCGTCTCTTGGATTCTTAGGAGTAGATTAGTGCTTTTGAACCCTTCTCCTTTTTCAGTTTCTTTGATCCTACCGGAATAATAGAGCTTCATTGTCTAGACCTTCATTGTGAATTGAACAAGCCTAGTAGAAGTCCCCTTGTGTTACCAGCATAATCACATCAAACCACAGAGCTTATCCGCACTCATCTTAAACATTGGAATTACCGTATGATCTTACTTGCAATCTTAGCATACGAGGTAGTTTTTCAAGAGGGGATAGAGCGTCTTTGGACTCTTTATTCTAGAATGTTTGTTGTGTCATAAAACACGCATCAACACTTCCCAAGTGGCATTGTTTGTAGGGAGATTCTTTCAACAAACCAAATACTTTGTTATGCTCCGACTTCTTAATTTTTGTTCCTTGGTGTCAATGATCTCTTTGGGAACCAATATTGACTTTCCCTCATCATCTAAGGGAGGTATCTCTATTAAGGGAGTAAAATTTTGCTCAAGCACCTTCTTGAGGCACAAAACAGGAAAATCATATGCAACCCAATCCTCTTCTTAATCCTACATGGCCCATTGAAACGGGGCTTAAGCTTTTCTGCTCTACTCCTCTTAAGAGAGGATTGCTTGTATGGTTGCAATATTAATAAAACCATATCCCCAACCTTGAAAATCTGCTTTGTATAATGCTGATCAGCATACAACTTCTGCTGATTTAAAGCATGATGGAGGTTGTCTTTGAGAGTTTTCAAAATATCTAACCTTTGTTTAACCAAGTCTTTGGCCCTTGGAACTGTGTTGTCAGAAAGGATTCAATCAACAAAGATTTGAGCCCCATATCCATATATAACCATGAATGGCATCATGCCCATGGATATATGATATGTGGTATTGTACGAATGCTTTCTCAAGTATAGCCATTTGATCCATGCCTTCTATTGTCCCGCTATGTAGTTCTCAAGTAACCCTCAATATGTTTGCTTACAATCTTTGTTTGACCATTAGTTTGAGGATGGTAACTAGTTTGGGTGTAAGCTTGGTCCTTGTCAAGTGAGAAAGCTCTTGCTGGAATAAATTTAGGAACTTGCTATCTTTGTCACTCAAGACATTTTTAGGCAAACCATGAAGCGTAAACACTTTGAAAAATAAATCAGTTACCTGAAGTGCTCTATACTTAAAAGATAAGGCAAAGAAGTGTGCATATTTTGTGAGCCTTTCCACTACAACATAAATACAATCCTTACCATGTACTTTGGGAAGCTCTATGATGAAGTCCATGGAAATGCTCTAAAATTTTAATCTAGAATAGGTGGGAGCTGCAAATAGGTGTGCCAGAAATGTCTGCTTTGCCTTGTTCTATTGACAAGCAAGGCACTCTCTAATATGCTTAAGGACATCATCCTTTAGTCACTATATGCAAGCTTCAAACTTCTGTCCTTAATGGTTCTACCACTATGCAATTCTTGTGGAGTAGTAATATACAGATTTTGATTCTTGTGTAGATATTGATTCATAACTTGAAAATGGTAGTGAATTGTTTAATTTTGTTCTAATTTAAACTCTCGTGTGAGATTTTTTCTTTCCATGTAAAGTGAGCTACATGCCATAATTAAATGGAGAGATTCTATATAACCACCCTTTCTTTTTATAATGAACATAACAATAATTCCTTTGTCACAAGATGTTTGAATGTATGCAGAATGTGTAACATACTAGCTATCTACAATTTAAGAACGGTAACTAACTTCCAGATTCAGCTGAAGTGCAACTAACTAATTATCCTAACGAGAGTTTCAACACATATAACAACAGGAAAGATAAATAATCTGAGCATTAACTACTCTAACATTCAATAACTAACTTCTAGTTTTTCAATTTCAGCTGAAATTGAACAATTAACGGTTTATATAACTGAAAAGTACAATTGGTTAGGAACTAACTATTCCATTAATTAAGAAATGAATAGAACATATTTTAACAGCAGTGAATTAAACAATATAAAATAATTCTTTTGAAGTAGAGAGAGAGAGAGAGAGAGAGATTACAGTCTGAAGGCTTCCTACTGGAATGCTTGAACAAGACTCAATCTTTGAGGAAAAGAGAAACATCATCAAGGGCTTTTCCGCCCAACCAAAGACCTACTGGTCTCCTGTGTTTCTTCAATTGAAGAAACCCGACCCTTCACGAGGTGCAGTCTATAAAGGATTTCCCAAATTACCATCTTGCCATCTGAGTCTAGTGTCAAGAATCTATACTACCTTGGTCGATCTTTCACTATAGGTTCTCCTAACTAGAATGACTGTTATGACCAGGGGTATATCTGATTCTTGATGGCTGATTGTTGCTTATTTAAAGCATCATAACCTTGGCCAAGGATTTAATGATTAAGAGCACGTTTCTTGTGTCATCAACACTCTCACCCTCACTCGACATTAATACATTTGACTTTTGAGTTTATATAATTAGTGATTCAGCTCATAGTTCGTTCTACAATTAGGGATAATTTGTTCATTTCTTACTCACAAAAGGAGGTATGATAGTCTTAGTCGATGTTGAAAGAATACTTTAGTTCAAAATATATATTTCATCTAATTGACATTTGAAAAAGATTAATGAATTGACCCGATTCAAGAACTAAAGAAAACAAAGTATGGTTTTGACTTCAAATTAAGCAATGATGGAAGAAAAACTTAGAACATTTTGAATCCAAGATTGGTGAACTCGTCTGGTTCAAAAAGATATAGAAGAAATGTTTCGACTAGACTAGGCTTTGGATTTGATACCATTAAACATCGGACTAGACGTGATTCAAAAGAATGCACTAACATTACACAACGATTCCTCAACAAAGTAATGGACTTTTCATTATTTATGATTAGCTGATTTAAAGACACTCAAATACGTGCCTGGAAATGCAGAGCTGAAATGCGCTAGCCCTCCTGGTGAATCCTCCCAGTGATCAAATGATGGCACAGATGTATCAAGTTCTTCTCAGTTCGAAAGAGTGTTACAATGGCAAGGTTACACAAGAGTAAGGAATGATTCTTCTCCCCCTTGAGGAATGGAGGAAGAGTAAGAGATATGGTGCTCGGTCAAGGATATGCCAGTCAGAAAACAAAACAAAGAAATGCCGACCGAAAGAGAGAAAAAGAAGAGAGTGAGAGAGAGGGAAATAATGAAGAATGCCATCCTATATCCTACGCGAGCCAAGACTCCAAGAGAGAACGTCTGCATGCCTTCCTTCTTGGGTGTTACTTCAAGACATGGAGGACGAGGTGGCGAGAGGTTACCACCAACCCAACACAAAACAAAAGAAGGTCACTCCCCCCCCTTGACATTTTCATTCCAAAATCACGACCTTAAGGTTTATATTATTATCGACAATATTATTTAATTCAATTCTTATTCCAAGGTGTGTTCTAAGAGTTTAATATGGGACTTCAATAGGAGAACGATGATGCTCATATAAAGTTGACTTGTTTTGCTCTTACTCCAAAGTTGAAGTCAATTACTTGTTTTATAATTTATTTAATTAAGTGCGATAATAACACAAGGTTATGACTACCATGTTAGCAACCTTACACCTAACTTGTGACTTGATGGTAGTTTGGTTCTTTTATAGACCACGGCCTCTCCTTGATGATGTTTCCCTTTCCTTCGAGATGTTGACACTCCTGCATCCACTTGGTAAAGAAATAGAGTTAGACTATTCTCTGAATCTTTTAAAAAAAATAACACATCAACATACTCACATATATATTTAAATAAAGAAATCATTCGCAATTGCAGTTATTCCAAATAAATTAAAAATTCTTTTCCCAATTTTCACATTCTCATGAAAGGTAGTTGATTACAACTAACATAACGACCATATTATTATTGCTATAATCTTGTTCAAAACAAAAGGGATGTAGCATAATTTATTGCTTCTTTGTTGTTTAGGGCCTAGGCCAAGAGCCTAATCACACAAAATCATGTGAATAATTTTACAAATGAAACAGTGATAAAAAAATCCACTTAATAAAGGCAAAGTCCATATCAGCTAAGGATTATCAGGCTACCCAAAAATGAATTTGGTGAAGTTGAAGGAAATCATGTTGCATATGAAGCTAGATTGGGGTTTGAATCAAGTTGGTAACATGTAGTCTTGAATACTTACCTTGGAGTTAATAATTCAACTAAATGATCTTTTGAAGTGAGTCATTTTCAAATCTAAATCAGATAGCAAAATTCGGGGGTTGAGAATGAAGCCCACCTGTTCTATAAGATTCATGTTCATAGACACTGCTTGTCCTCAATTGTCTGCCATGGTTTTTGTATCAAGGTTGCAGAGTCTAAAGTTCAATATTAATGCCAGTTACTGAAATTTTGCAGTAGGCTTTGGACAAAAGACAACCCCATTATATTATCTATGCATGTTATTGCAAGGTGCACCCTTGAGGGGCCAATATTTTTGCTGCTCATGCCTTAGCCTAGTTCATAGCTAATTGAGATAAAAAGCCAAATCAGATCGGAAATCAATGGGCAATTTGGTTCCTTCTTTGTTATATAGGTCTCTGGAGGTATTATCTTTTCTTTATGGCTTTGTCTAATTCTAATGCTAGCTTTAAACCTCAAACTGCATACTTTATATGTGCACACTTTCTCGGCGAAGCATTCCATGTTGCTTTCCATCATAGACATGAATTGTTGAAGGCTGAATCTCTCATTTTTTATAAGGAGAGCTTCTAATACTCTGCTCTTCTAAAATGCATTACACAATACGATTGCACTCAGTGTTTATAAGCACTAAAGCAGTTACTATTGTCCATAAGTTCTGAATAACATTCTATTCAAGAACTAGATGAATGTGCAAACTTTTTCACTCATCTATTTTATTTCAAGAACACTATATACTCGTTATATGCATAATTGTGAAACTTTCACTCATGCTACAGGATGTAAGATTTCTTGCTTCTTTGTGTAGTGTAATCAAGAATGCAAGCACAGGCAACCTCACTAATGTGTGAGCAATATGATGGCTCAAAAGATTTTCCTATATAACTACAAAAGCTTGGCAAACTTCTTTTTGTCCCGTAACAGTTTATGATCTGTCATTTAAAAATTCTGTAAAATATCACTGTATTTTCCGCCATGCTTCTTTCAAAATCCTTTACTCTTTATTTCAAGTGTATATTCTTACTAAGAATAGATGAAAGAAGTTATATTTTAAAATTTGAGAGATGATTAAAAAATTACAAAGCATATTAACTTGTGATTTTTTCATCCATGTCCCTGACAGGTTGAGGAAGCAAGCATGGTATGGATTGATAGATTAGGCTTTGATTTAAGCATCCGTACTTATCCACAGAGAGAGATACTGGAGGTTCGTATTCCATTCCCAAGAGAAGTCACAGATGAAAAGGATGCTAAATCTTCATGGACATACATGGCACAGATAGCTTGGGAAGTTGAGAAAAACTATGCTCCTCCTGACTTTGAAAGGGTTAAGTGCATGCCGAAATTAAGATGACAAAGATTTGATAGAAATCATCTTTTTGAGAGAAAGTAAAACATGCTTTCATTGTTGCCCTCTTTTCATTTTTGGAGTGGTGTAAAAAGGGCATAAAATTTTAAATTCTTATTCTTCCAAGATATATGGTTTAAATATATTATTTCCTATCCGTGTAATATATATTCATCATATCATTGTTATCCTTGTACAAGTGGTCTCAAACTTTGATGGTGGAAGTCTAATGCACTTACCTGTTGATGTCTTAGAACTCCAGTGGGAGTTGCCAAATATATTAAGTGGTTGATTCCTCAGACAGTGTCAATCATTGGTGGACTGTTGTTGCTCATTTATAGACATTAAGGTAATTTTCACTTTATTTTTTCTTCAAATTTTTAGATCATGTAGTATGGATAGTTAATTGGTACTACAAGGATTTGTTTCTAAACATTATTTGGAAATTTATTGGAATGATAACTGTTAAGCATTTATTGCAAATATCTACAACATCTCTCAAGGTTGGTGTTTCTCATATATGTTCATTCCATAGATGTATATGGTAGAGAGTCGAGACTCTCCAGGAAGAAATTGCACCTTGCAAATAGTTCTTGATATAAAATATTATTGTACCTTAGTGCTGGGGTTCTTTAGAAGTAGTTGACCTTTATTTTCATTAGCTGGTCATTGTGTTAAAGATAATTGCACATTTTGTCAGTTAGACAATCAAAAGTAAGTCTTAAGTTATTTATCCCACATGCATATAGTGATAACATTCACTAAAGGAAAGTAATTTTAAGGCATCCCAAACGCACAATGTGAAAAGTTCACAAGGAAAATTATAGACATAGATTCCCTACGCTTTAGCAAGGGTTGTTTTTGGGAAGGAAATTATCTATTCATGGGTTGAAGGGTATTTTTTTACCAGGGCAATACCAATACTGTCCTCAATTTGGCCTTAATCACCATCCATATGGTCTCAGGAAAGTAACATTCTCTTATACGTTTGGTTTAGTTGATTTTCCAGCAAACATAAGGTTTTGTGGCTTCGTATTTCTGCAAATCTGAGTATTTTTGACCACCTATAATTTCATATTTCAGATCTAAGGTTTGCCGTAGATTTTTAATGCTAGATAATATATTATTTTGTTTTTACAGCATTTTCAAACTTAAGATATATAGAATCTCAGTTTATCAACAATTTCATTGCTAAAATATCAATTTGTCTATTACAGACCTAGAATTTACCAGTCCGACCAACTATAGTTGGATTCACAATAGTTGTATCAAGTCCACTATCTGAGTCTCATACGAGTAATAAATATGGCCTCAATCTTAGCTAGGGCAACAGCCCATGATGAGACAATGAAGACAACACCAATCACAGCAGTCGCCAATGGAACTCCACTGCCAGATTTCGACGATGATGATTAGACATTTTCAATTAGAGACCTCTGAAGGAGGCCTAAGAAATCTATACAGCCAAAGGATAATACAATGAAACTATCTCTGGGCTTGTCGGCGATGCTTATTTGGATTTAGCATTGTCTATGGAGGAAGCATCATTGGTTCAATGGGTGAATTAAATGGGGCCATGAATTAGATAAACCATCGTTCCATGGCCATGAATGGGAGTCTAGAGTCTAATGCTCTAGTCCTATCTAGGAAGTGGAGAACAAAGAGATAAGACACAACAATGATAAAGGGGATTAGTTAGCTACATGATGAAACCAAAGGAGAGATGCTGAACACCATGATTAATGGGGGAACCTTACACAAGGGATGGTAGAGGGGATATACATATGGTATACCTACAAGAAGATCAAGTGGGGATTAGTTTGCTTGAGATGATTCCCATTCCCAAGTGTGATGGGGTCAGTGACAACATTAAGCTAAGGGCTTGGATTGGAACATTGAATAGTTTTGTAGACTAAACACTATGGGTAAGTTTCAAAGTATCAGTTTGCCACATTGCACCTTCAGAGACCAGCATTTGATTGGTGGAAAATGGTTGAGCATGAGATGGAGATAGTTGAAGATGGGCGTGGTTGCTGTGAGATCACTCCTTGTAATCAATTTGTTATTATATTTTTTCAATATTTTGAGGCCTATAGTCAAGAAGAGTAGTTCTTGGCCCTTAAATATATGAAGCAATAGGGCCACATAACATACTTCTCCAAAGGATCTTGTCAAGGCTTTGAAGCCTAGAGGAGGTCATTCAACAAGCATGGACCTATCAAAAAGTCATTAGGAGTTCGTTTACAACTAGTTCAACTTCCAAATTTCTTGCTACAACAAAGATTGAACCTAAAGGAATGTGAGTTGTCTAAATCCTCTTTAATCTCTAATGTTGGTCTATGAAAATCTAGAGGTTTGATCCGGTTGCCCTTTTACTGATATGTGTTCAAAGGGTCTTTGTACACTTACAAGGAAGCCTGGTCTAGGAGACACAAACATGAGTTTTGGAAAAATTCAAATGATTCAGATTTTGGGTGGGGAAGAATCTAAAGTAGTTATTATGATCAAGAATAAACAACTATTGAAAAGTAAATTAGGGAAAGCAGCAGACCAAGACCAGTAAATCGTACCTAATATGTTAAGTATGAAAGCAAAAATTGAGATAAAATCGCATTAATTGTGAAACGGTAAAAATCCCAAGATTTTCCTTGAAAAACATGCAGTTTTGCAAAATAATCATTGATTGTCGAGTTTGACTGCTTTTCTCAAATTTTTCGAGTTTAATTGCAATTAAATTGTGAACATTGCATAGTTTCGACGAATTTCATTTTATTCTCACCTACCCATGTAATTTCGTTGTTGGTAGGGTCTATACTTGCACATTTTGCATTGCTTTTCTTCCTTCTTCCGGTTTGCTATAACGACTTCACATGATGACAGGGAGGGTTTTTTGTCTGTACATTTGGCATTGATTTTTTTTCCAATTTGCTACGAGTTGGTGGCGATTTTGTGCAACAAGACTAGGGTTTTTTTCGCTCACAAGGACTCACTGTCGATGCATTGAAAGTACTATGATGAGAAGGTTTTAAGTGTTAGCTAACTAGCCAAAGTTGGACATAAACACCCAAATACAATCGTATTGTAGTGAATAGTATTATTGTATAGTTCACGTATTTTGTGGATGGTTAATTCATTTTCAAGCTGGGAATTCTTGCAAACATAGACAAAATTCACAACTTATTTTAGGTTTGTTTTGAAAGCTCGCATTGATTGAAATGCTATTACTATCACAAAAATGCTTAAAAATCTTCTTTGATTTGTAACGTTGGAACACAATTTGTTCAAATCCTACATTATCATATGATGCAAAATGTGTGCAAACATTATCCTATTCTTGTGCATATTTGTTGGTAAGAATAATCATAAGAATTATCATGGGGGTACAATTTGGCTGGCTGCTTGTTATTTTGCTCCTAAAAACTCAAAGATATACAAGAGGAGAAAGCTAGATAGTGAAGATCCTTTTGCAACTCTAAAAAAAGACATTTCTGTTTTTAGCATTTCCAGTGAAATAGTGTTTTTGGGGGATTTTAATGCCAGGACTGCAAACAACCAGTCAATACAATTGGGCAGCAGTGATGTGGGGGACAACAATCCTTTTTGGTTTGAGGAAGATGGGGTTTAGCCTTGGGAAAGGGCCTCATAGGATGGTAATGGCAGTGTGTCACACTTTGGAGTGGAATTGCTAGGTCTTTGTAGCTTGTATGGCATGGTCATTTGTAATGGTATGAAAACTTGGCCAAGATCAGGTGGTATTACTTGTAAAACCTACAATGGGCAAAGTGTGGTGGACTATGTGATATGTTCTCAGAATTCTATATCTAGGTTGTTGGGGTTCAATATTGGGTGCTGTCTTATTGGTTTAAATTCTGACCATATGCCTCTTTTTGCTAAGTTTAGCATACATGCTTTCTTGCAACCAGCAAGAAGAACAGATGCAACATGCACAAAGGGAAGTCCATTCTTAGGGTAAAATCATGGTGAATCAAGAAAATCGGGAGCTCTTTGTTGCTGCATTGGAACACCACCTTCAAGTGGAAAAAAACAATATAGCATGCAGAGAAAACAATTTAAAAAATGACTTCATTGGTAGCAATAGGCTGATTCCTTTAATTCTCAAGGCTCTTGAGGGATGCAAGAGATCCCATCCTAAGAGTGGGATTTCAAACATTTTCTTGGCTAATCCATGGTACGATGAAGAGTGCAGGGCTGCAAAAAGATTGGTAAAAAAGAATGAGTCTAACAAAGAAAACAAGGTTAATTACGAGAAGTTGGTAAAATCTAAAAAAGAAAACTATGTGAATTTTAGAAGGACAGAGCTAATCTCTTTGAGTGAACACAACCCCAAAGGATTTTGGAGAGAGCTGCAGCAAAAGAAAAAGCAAATAGAAAGTAATATCATAGAGGGGCAGTGGTTAGATTATGCGAAGCTCCTCTATGAGCGACTGCTAGAGAAAAACAAGCCTCCTCTTGTTAGTGCTCCAAGTGAGATTTTCTCGGAGGAAGACATCAAGCAAGGTATAAAAAATCTCGCGAGTGGTAAAGCTCAAGACATTGATGGGCTGCAGGCTGAATTCTTAAAGTGGGGCATTGAGCTCCTTTCTCCTCACTTCAAATTTCTTTTTAATAACATCATGCAAAGGGGCTTTTCGGCAAAATGGGCAACTAGTGTGGTCATTCCTTTACGCAAAAGTGGGGATATCAATAATCCCTCTAACTACTATACTATCATGGTCAATCCTCTCCTTGGAAAACTTTTTGGGAGCATGCTAGAACGCAAAATCAGTAGTTGAGCTGAAAAAGAAGGAAAAAGGGCAAAAGGGCAAGCGGGCTTCAGGCCAAGGCACTCTACTATAGATCATTGCATCACGCTTAGGCACTTCATTGAAAAAGTGTGGGACACTCAGGGGGAAGAAGCTTTTTGTTGCTTCGTGGATTTCAAGAAAGCCTTTGATAGTGTGCCAAGGGACAAACTTTGGAATAGAATGGAGGAACTTGGGATTCCTAATGAATTTAGGGCAGTTGTGCATAAGCTGTATGAGCAGGTTAGAGTTAAAATCAGAACCAAAGATGGTATGTCTGAGTGCTTTGGTAGTGACATTGGAGTCAAATAGGGATGTCCCTTGTCTCCCACTTTGTTTGGGTTGTATATTGATAAGCTTGAAGATTGGTTAAACAAAACTGTTGGGGAGGGTATTCAATTTGCTGGTTATGTGGGGAAGTTACTTTTATATGCGAATGACCTTATTCTAATTGGTAAAACTGCCCTTGGTTTAAGAGAACATTTAAAGGCTTTTGAGCTCTTTTGTCAAGAGGTTGGGATGCAAGTGGACACTGGTAAAACCAAAGTTATGGTTTTCTCTCTGAAAAGGAAGAAACAATAGGTTAATTTTGTTTTCGAGGGGAGTTCTTTAGAGGTGGTGGAAGAATACAAGTACTTGGGAATTGATTTTCACAATAGGCTCAATGGGAGACATGTAGAACGAAAAGGATTCAAGGTGGTTGGAGAGCTTCTTACTTGATGTAGTACAGGTGTAGGATAGCAGAGTTATGGGATTGGAAGACCAAGAAAACCCTTTTTTGGTTTGTTGGTTACGCTAGTTGTCTTTTATGGTTGTGAAGTTTGGGAAAGTAGCATGTCTAGCCACAAGTGGAGGCAGGTTGAAAGAATTCAAAAGCACTTAATCACTACTAGCATCAAAGTCAAGTCTGAGGTTCCCTACAAGATTCTTTTGGCTGAAGCTGGGATGTTTTTGATGGAGGCATCAATGGTGATCCACTTAATAAGTTATTTAAAAAAAGTTGAAAACATGGATATGCAATGCTGGCTGAAAATGGTTGTTGAAGAGGAGCTAAACCGTAGGAATAAGACTTGGATGAAACAAAATAGCAATCGGTTGAGAAAGTGGGACATTAAGTTACACAAATGTCCTAATACTAATGGGGAGATAAAAAAGTTTGTGTTCAAAAAGTTTAGAGCTGCTATGTGGGCTAAGTAGCTTGGTCGCAAAAAGACACATTATATCAAAGCCATGTGGGAGCATGATGAAAAGGACTACCTAAAGGTCCCAATTAAAGGTAAGGCGAGGCTTTTTGTTGCATAGCTAAGGACTGGGTCTCATCATCTTAGATGTGAGACGGGTAGGTGGACTATCCCCAAGGAAGAGTGGGAGCAAAGAACTTGTATTTTCTGCAACAAGGGGGTGGTTGAGATTGAATATCACTTTATCTTTGAGTGTGCAGCTTATGAAGACATTCGTATCCATTATGAGAGCAACTTGAAGGTGGATAATCTAAATGAGCTCTTTAAAGAGGCAAGGCTCCTCAAGACGGCTAGCTTCTTGATCAAGATTCATAATAGGAGAGCAGACATTGAAAGGAACTTGAAAATGGTTAAAGATCAAACTTTGGGTCCCATACGCTGATGGTCTCGTGGATGCTATTAAAACATTCATTCATAAGTTCACATTCAATGTCATTCTTTTATGGTGCAAAATGTTCTGCCTTCTGTGAATTGAGGGTCTAATTGGAATGGCTTTCAATAATAATGGGACTGTATTCTTTGTGTTTGTGATCCATCTGTCCCATGTAAGTAGTCCTTTCCTCATCGGTTGAGAGCTTCAATGGTATGCCGCATAAATTTTGAATTAGTATGTGACTATAAATGTGAATTGTTGAAGTTCATGTACAACGTCGGTCATTACTTCCAGCCGATATCCTTTACTTAATGATAATAAATTAAATAATAGCCCAAAGACTATTTAATTTATAAAGACATCATTTCTTGAAGAGGCACAATTTATTGAAGGTGCGATTTGTTAATGAAGCCGACATCATGATTAGTAAAGAGGCACGACTTATGTGGAGGCCGACTTGTTGCTCAAGGACGTGATTTTATAGAAGAAGCACATCTTTCTATGTTGGTCGACTTGTGTTCTTGAAGGGTCATTTCTCCCTTCTATATTATATATATAGTCGATGGTTCTCTCATTGTTATTCATTCATACATTCATATTTTGTAAGTGCGAGTTCTTCTTGAAGGCAGATCGACTTGAGTTAGAGGCTGAGTTTATCATTTGTAGATTGTAGCTTATTGTTTTTGTAGTTGCATCAGAATGTGGTGCATATTATAGGCCTTCATATCAGCCTCTATTGTAAAGGAGACTTCATTGTTGATTATATATATGAGTGATATATTGTTGCTGGTTTTTTCTCCCTCAAGAGGAGGGTTTTCCCAGGGTATCTGCTGTGTTCTTATTGTCTGATTTTGAATTAAATTTTGTGCATTAAATCTGATCATAAAACTAACATGGTATTAGAGCGGGTTTGAGGAGATCGTGATCAGATTTATCCTTACAGTAATACTCTATTCTCTTATTTATATTTCCTTGTCTATCTATACTTTAGTCAAGATGGTGAATGGACTTAAGATTGAGGATAGACTCGAGGGAGCATTCAACTTCACATCATGGAGATTCAGGATCATGCTTACCTTGCAAGAGAATGACTTGGGTGAGTTTGTGGAGTCCAATGTTCCTGAACCTGAGGAGGAAGAAGAGAAGTTGCAGTGGAAGAAGAAAGATATCAAGGCAATGAAAATGTTGGTTGATTCCGTTAAGGATCATATCGTTCCTATTGTCTCTAAGTTGAAGACGACAAGAGACATGTTTAAAACATTGGAAGAAATGTACGAAATCAACAATACCAGCTGGGCACTTGCACTGAAGCAACAACTACACCACGTGAAAATGGCGAAAGGAGAATCAGTGATTGCCTACTTCATGAGGATTTTGGATTTGAGAGATCAGCTCTTGACAATTGGCCATGTGGTTGACGACAAAGACTTGACCATGCTTGCTCTCAATGGTCTTCCTTTGTCTTGGGAATCCTACATTCAAGGAATCAGTGCAAGATCAAAAATGCCTAAGTTTGATTGTCTAAGGGCAGACTGCATTCAAGAAGAATCAAGGTTGGTGGCTAGAGGCATTGGTCAAAGTTCAAACAATGAAGATATTCATGTTCTCGCCTCCCAAGCTTCAAAGAAGAAAGGAAAAGATGGAAAGAAAGGATTCTTCAAGAGGAATTGAGATAAGGGAAATGATGGTGCACCTGCTTTCAAGAAGAAGAGAGACATGTCCAAGATCCAATGCTTTAGGTGTGATAAGTTTGGCCACTTTGCTAAGCATTGCCCATCTAGACCTAAGCAACAAGCCACCGTTGCAGATGTTGATGATGCTTCTCCGCAGAAGGATTCATGTGAATATTTGTTCTATTCGGCATTATCAAGCAATGTACTTGTAGACACCAACACTTGGCTGATCGACAGTGGTTCTTCTCGACACATCACTGGATTTAAGGAGCACTTATCAAGCTTGGTGGAGAGAGATTCTTCCGAACAAGTCATTATCAGAGATGATGCTAGCTACTCCATGAAAGGGATTGGGACCTCTACTCTTCATTTGGATTCTGACATCACACTTTAGTTGAGCGATGTTCTTTATGTTCCAAGAATCAAGCACAATCTCATTTCAATTTCTGCTCTAGAAGATAAAGGATATCAAGTTGCCTTCTCCAAAGGCAAAATACTTGTCTGGATGGAGAATTCCAGCTTCAAGGATGCTCAAGTAATTGGTGTTAGACATGAAAGCCTCTATAGGCTATGTACGCGTCCACTTTAGGCTTTAGTTCATGACTCTTCAAGCTTATGTGATCTTTGGCATCGAAGATTGGCTCACCTGCACTTCCGAGCCTTACCTATCATGGAGAAGATGGTCACAGGACTTCCTAAGTTCAATCAGGAGCATGAAGGAACTTGCAAAGGATGTGCTATGGGTAAGAATTCAAAAGCTCCATTCCATAGTAGAGAAAGTAGATCTAAGTGTATTGTAGACCTTATTCATTCTGATTTATGTGGACCTTATTAAAATAATGTTTATTATTTGTTTATTAATGCTCAATATTGTAAATTATTGTAATTTAGTGATAAGATCGTCTCCGATCTTATCTGAAGTTTCTTTTTAGAAACTTTCCGTTTTTTGTAAATCTTGTAAACTATTTATTGAGCATCTTGCTCATTGTTTAATACATCGATTATTTACCAATTACCTGTGTAATATGGTATCAGAGCCAGCAAGCTCAATATTGAATTTTTAATTCATAAAAATCTCTCAAGATTTTTTTGCTCTCTTTGAATTAAAAATTCGATAAAATCTTCTTTGAAATGATTTTTGAAGATTTTTTGTGAGTGAAAAATTTTGAAATTATTTTTCGAATTTTTTTGTGGTTCTTTAGATAAAAGAATTTTCGAGGGTTTCTGAAAAATTCGTGTGCTCCCTGTCATTTGAAATTCGAAGGTTTTTTGTTTAAAGATTTTCGTGAATTTTTTCTAACTGAAAATCGTGACCCTCCTGCGAGTAATTTCGTGGTTCGCACTTGTTTGATGTCGTCTTCTGCGACCTGATCGTGACCAGTTCGAGCATCTGTGTTTTTTCCGTGGCGTTTCTTCTAGTCTACAACTTGCGTTGGGCTTCTTCAAGGACGCGGTTTTTTTTTCTTGTTTGATGCGGTTTTTTTTTTTTTCCGTGGCGTTTCTTCTAGTCTACAACTTGCGTCGGGCTTCTTCAAGGACGCGGTTTTTTTTCTTGTTTGACTGCGAAGTTCGTGGTGCGTCTTCTCATTCGTCTGGCCACACGACGTCTCTCTTTCTGGTCGTGTTTGATCTCATCTCAGCTCGCGATTTTTTGAAAACACTTCCCCTGGTTTCAGCCAAAGCTCATGGATTTTTCTGTTCATTTTTTGGACGTGATTTTGCTTTCTCAGTCACGTCTTTTGAGATCCGCATCTTGCAGAGCTTGTTTAGTTGCAGATTGTTGTGCACGTGTATTGCTGGCCACGGATTGAAGGTCGCCTAGGGTTCTACTTTTTGTTTTCCACGATTTCATGTGAATTTCGAGCTCATTTCTGCAAATTTTTGAGCTCTCATGGCCGCCTAGGGCATCCTGCAACTTCGGCCAGGGTTTTTGATCATCTATTTCAAGCCAGAATTTTTTTTTGTTTCCAGATTCCTGGTGGGTTTTTCGAGAGCTCAACTAGGTTGGTCTTCGAATTTTCTGGGTGCATCATTTTTTGTGTCTCAAATTTTGTGCCATCCGTACATTGTACTTTCTACAGTCTGTACTTGAATCTGCCTCTGTTTTTTGCATTGGAATTTGTGCATCGAGTTTCGTGCATCAACCTCTTCTCAGTACCTCATTTTTTGTGTCTCGAAAAGCGTGAAGATGACTAGTTTAAGTAATTTAATGCTGGAGGGCAGTTAGAGATTTAATGGCAAAAATTACAACACCTGGAAGCAGCGGATGTTGACAATTTTTGAATACCGCTGCCTTGATCAGATGATCCTCAGCAAAGCTACTCGTCCTGAAACGACGGGTAAGGATCAGGAGAAGTTTGATGAGCAAAATCGTGAAGCCGTAATGCTTATTAAGCTTTCGGTTACTGATGATCAGCTCCCTCAGATTCCACTTGGAAAATCAGCTACGAAGATTTGGGATCACTTGAAGGGTTTGCATGAAACTTCCGACAAAAGCCGTGCGTTTTTCTTGAAGAATATGTTGTTTTCTATCATGATGGATGAGAAGACAACTCTGCAAGCGCACCTAAATAAAATCCAGGAGATCAGAGATCAGTTGGATGCGATTGGTCGGAAAATGGAGGAGGAAGACATGGACGTGATCACCCTGAAGAGTCTACCGAAGTCCTATGAACACTTCATAGAGACTCTCAACATTACGTCTGCTAATGTTGATCTTAAGTTTCCAAATCTGTGCACTATCCTGTTGCAGCAGGATCGCTGGAGACAACAGTTCGGTAGCAATGAATCATCATCCTCCATGGAGCAGGCTTTTGCAGCTAAAACCCATCCGAAGCATCAAGGGAAAGGTCAGCCTTCACAGTAGAAAGGCTCAAGTCAGACCTCCACCAGCCCGAAGAAGAAAAATGTTCAGTGTAACTATTGTCATAAATTTGGCCACATCAATAAAGATTGCCGTGCTCGTTTGGCTTCTGAGCAAAAGAAGCAGGGAGGGTTTCAGCATAAAGCGAATGTCGCCGAGCACTCTAAGCAGAAGGAATCTGCCTTTTATGCACTCATGGCAAAAAGGCCCCCAGATCATGTCAAATCCTCTGCTTGGTACATAGATTCTGGTGCCTCACGTCATTTCTCACATAGGCGTGATTGGTTCACAAACTTTTCCCCTTGCACTGACTCAGTGATTTTTGGAGGTGAGGAATACACAGTTGTCGGCACAAGCACTATTCAGGTTCAGTCTGGCGGGAGGGATCTCCATGATCCTCTATCCCAACGGCCACCATTGTGTGAGACTCACGATCAACAATTGAACATCTGTGCGAGCTGAACACCACATCCATCTGGGGAGAATGTCGCATTTTTTGACTGACTGAGAGAAGATTGAGCTCGATATCAGTTACATAATACACGTTGAAGATTGAGCTTGGTGGAGAGAGATTCTTCTGAACAAGTCATTATCGGAGATGATGCTAGCTACTCCATGAAAGGGATTGGGACCTCTACTCTTCATTTGGATTCCGACATCACACTTTAGTTGAGCGATGTTCTTTATGTTCCAAGAATCAAGCACAATCTCATTTCAATTTCTGCTCTAGAAGATAAAGGATATCAAGTTGCCTTCTCCAAAGGCAAAGTACTTGTTTGGATGAAGAATTCCAGCTTCAAGGATGCTCAAGTAATTGGTGTTAGACATGAAAGCCTCTATAGGCTATGTATGCGTCCACTTTAGGCTTTAGTTCATGACTCTTCAAGCTTATGTGATCTTTGGCATCGAAGATTGGCTCACCTGCACTTCCGAGCCTTACCTATCATGGAGAAGATGGTCACAGGACTTCCTAAGTTCAATCAGGAGCATGAAGGAACTTGCAAAGGATGTGCTATGGGTAAGAATTCAAAAGCTCCATTCCATAGTAGAGAAAGTAGATCTAAGTGTATTTTAGACCTTATTCATTTTGATTTATGTGGACCTATGTCTGTTCCTTCTTCGAGTGGTTTCTTGTATTATGTTCTTTTTATTGATGACCACTCTAGAAAGACTTGGATTTATTTTTTGAAAACAAAAGAGTTTGAGGAAGTGTTAGAAAGGTTCAAGGAGTTCAAAGCTCTAGTAGAGAATCTTTCCAGTATAAGAGTCAAGGTCCTCAGATCTGATAATGGAAGAGAATACACCTCTGACAGCTTTCAAAATTTCTGTGTTGATGTTGGGATTAAGAGGGAGTTCTGTGTCCCCTATAATCCTCAACATAATGGTGTTGCAGAGAGAGAACATGACGATCGTGGAAGCAGCAAAAGCCATGATTCATGATCAAGATTTGCAAACCTTCTTATGGGCAGAAGCTTCTAGGACTGCAGTATATGTTCAAAATAGTAGTCTTCACAAGGTCTTGGAGAATGACTCCAGAAGAAGCCTTTACAGGAAAGAAGCTAGAGGTTAGTCATTTAAGGATCTTTGGATGTCTTGTCTATGTTCATGTTCCAAAGGAAAAGAGAGCAAAGTTGGAGCCTTCTGGCAAGAAGGGAATATTCGTGGGCTACAGTGAGACATCAAAAGCCTACATGATATACATTCCAGGGCAGAAGTTGATTGAGATCAGTAGGGATGCCACATTCGAGGAAGATGTTGCATTCAGAAGATCCAAGGGAACTCATGTGGAGATTGGCAATGATGAGTCTCCTCAGGATATGGTAGTTGACCATACTCCTGAGATTTAGAGGGAAACTTTAGAACTGAAGGAAGACATTGATCCTGTTGAACCCTTGGAACCTATTGATGGACCTACCGACATTGTAATTGGGAGAGAAATACCTCTATGGGCCAGGCAAACTAAGCAAGAGGCTGAAAGGTTTGCAGCTCCTAGAGGTACATTCAGAGAAAGTAAAAGGCCACATAAGTTCTCTAGTTATGTTGCCTTAATGAGTTAGATTATTGAGTCTGAGCCTTCTAGTGTGGAGGAAGCTTCCAGTCAACAAGTTTGGAGAGATGCTATGTCAAAGGAGTACCAATCAATTCTCAAGAATGATGTTTGGGACATTGTTCCTAGACCCGAAGGAAAATCTGTGGTATCTTCGAAATGGCTCTTCAAGATCAAGCATGCAGCTGATGGGAGCTTGAGAAGTACAATTCAAGATTTGTGGCTTGAGGGTTTTGACAGAAAGAGGGAGTTGATTATGAAGAAACATTTGCTCCTGTTGTTCGCTATACTTCTGTAGAACCATCATTGCCATTGCTGCATCTAGAGGATGGAAGATTCATCAAATGGATGTGAAGACAAATTTTCTAAATGGTGTGATCGAGGAAGAAGTTTATATCGAGCAACCTGATGGGTTTGAGGTACATGGGAAGGAGTCTCATGTTTGTAGGCTGAAGAAGGCCTTGTATGGTCTTAAGCAGGCTCCTCGTGCATGGTATGAAAGAATTGATCGTTACTTATAAAGTTTGGGCTTCTTGAAGAATGATGCTGACTCTAATCTGTACTTTAAGGTAATTGATGGTGAAGCATTGATTTTGGTTTTATATGTTGATGACTTGATTCTTACCGGAGAAGAGCACTTAATCATCAAATGTAAGAAAGAGTTGGCCTCTAAGTTTGAGATGAAAGACCTTGGGCTTATGCATTACTTCCTTGGCTTAGAAGTTTGGCAAAAACCAGATGAGATGATTCTAAGTCAAGGGAAGTACACCATTGATATACTTAAGAGGTTTGGTATGATGGATTGCAAATCCATGTCTACACCTATGGAGACCAACTTACATAAATTGAAGGAGGCTACAACTAGTTTAGACTTGGTGGATCCTACAATGTACAAACAACGGATTGGGTCCTTGATGTATCTAGTTAACACTAGACCAAATATCTGTGATGTTGTGAGTGCACTTAGTCAGTTCATGTGTGAACCAAGACAGATACATCTTGTTGCAGCTAAACATATCCTGAGATACTTGCGTGGCACAGTTGGATATGGGTTGAGATATTCTTCAAATGCGAACTTGGAGCTGCATGGTTATATTGATTCTGATTGGGTAGGGTGTGTCATAGATTAGAAGAGCACCTCTGGATGTTGCTTCAGTTTGGGATCTGCTATGATTTCCTGGTGTAGCAGGAACAATCATCTGTAGCATTGAGTACAACAGAGGAAAAGTATATTGTAGCTTGTATGGCAGCTCGGGAAGCAGTGTGGCTTCGTAAGCTCCTTGCAGGATTGTTTGGACAATCAATGGAGCCTACTATCATTCATTGTGATAACCAGAGTTGTGTGAAGCTTTTTGTCAATCCTGTGTTTCATGATAGAACCAAGCATGTTGAGATCAAATACCACTATATTAGAGATATGGTATTGAGGAAGGCTATACAGTTGAAGTATATTAGCACTGATGAGCAGACGACAAACATTCTCACCAAGCCCCTCTCCAGAATAAAGTTTGTGTACTTTCGAGATAAGCTTGGTATGGTGGAGAATCCAGCTTTAACTGAGAAAGAGTATCAGTATTGGTGATAGCCTGTAATGAGTTCTTTTATGTGAGACAAGTTCGAGGTGAAATCCCTTGAGTAATGAGTTCTCTGTGAGAGAAGTTCGAGGTGAAATCCCTTGATTAATGAGTTCTTCTCTGTGAGAGAAGTTCGAGGTGCAATCCCTTGATTCCACCCTCTGGGAGAGCTATCGTGGATGTCATGTGTGTGACTCCATGACAACATCACGTGAGAGAGTCCGTGATGATTTTCTTGTACTTGTGTTTTCACCCTCTGGGATAGCCATGGTGAAAGTCATGTTGAGGTGACAACATCACGCAAGTGATGAACACTTGTACATACCATACATGGTTGTAGCCATTATGGTTGATATCATGTTGAGGTGATATTTGATATCATGATGAGGTGATATTCTTCTTCACTTATGGTTGTAGCCATTGTGTAGACATCATGATGAGGTGATATGTCTTGTGTAGCTGGAAGTATCCTCCCTAGCTGAGAGGGAGTGTTGAAGTTCATGTACAGTGTCGGTCATTACTTCTAGCCGATATCCTTAATGATAATAAATTAAATAATAGCCCAGAGACTATTTAATTTGTAGAGACATCATATCTTGAAGAGGCACGATTTATTGAAGGTGCAATTTGTTAATGAAGCTAACATCATGATTAGTAAAGAGGCACGACTTATGTGGAGGCCGACTTGTTGCTCAAGGACACAATTTTATAGAAGAGGCACATCTTTCTATGTTGGCTGACTTGTGTTCTTGAAGGGTCACGTCTCCCTTCTATATTGTATATAGAGTCAATGGTTCTCTCATTGTTATTCATTCATACATTCATATTTTGTAAGTGTGTGTTCTTCTTGAAGGCAAATCGACTTGCGTTAGAGGCTGACTTTATCATCTGTAGATTGTAGCTTATTGTTTCTGTAGTTGCATCAGATTCTGGTGCATATTATAGGCCTTCATATTAGCCTCTATTGTAAAGGAGACTTCATTGTTGATTCTATATATAAGTGATATATTGTTGTTGGGTTTTTCTCCCTCAAGAGGAGGGTTTTCCCAGGGTATCTGTTGTGTTCTTATTGTCTGATTTTGAATTAAATTCTGTGCATTAAATCTGATCATAAAACTAACAATTCTAAATACATCATCGAAAGAACCTTCACCAATGCTTAACCTCCCATGTATCCTTCTAAAACATCATTAAATGGAAGGGGCCAATTTTATGCAATCTTTTTTACTGCTATAGATCAACTGTAACTTTTATGGTTTGCTTAGTGCTGCAATCTTGATATGATCTCCTAAACTTTATTATGAAGTGTGATAGGTCTATAATTTGACAACCAATCAATATTTATTATGCTTTCGATCAAGAATTACACAAAGTTATCTATATAGAATAAAAAACATTATAACAATTTGAAACTAATTTTTGTTATGAAAAATATTTATATCACACAAATTGTAATGATATTGATAATTTATTTAACTTGTACATGCTTGATTATGATATTGGTTATTATGAAACATTGAATTCAATGTTTTGCAAATTTGGTCTTAATGTCGCATCATAGAGACTTTGTGTGGGCAATCAATCTCAGGTGTGAGTAATGTCAAATGCAACTGATGTTTGAATGATGTTAATGGAGACATATATAACTTAAAATGATATTTGGCTAAGAAAATATGGCATGAAACCATTGTTTGTTGGGTTGTCTTACAACCATCACATATCAGGAAAAATAAACTTTTTAGACTATTTTTTATGGTAAGACAAAAATAAAAATTGAGATAGAAGTAACTTCTAATTCTGTAGATGCCAAGAGCAATTAATTGGATGAAACAATTGATGCACAATAGTCTTTGAAGGAGTGCAAGTCAACACCTACTTCTATAGCATGTAGCCAAAACATAGGTGGATTAAATATTACTTTTTTTCACACCTCATTTAACACTAGGATCATATACCATTTGAAGAGTACAATATGGAGGAAGATGATTGCAATTTTTTGGTACTATAACCTTTTGTTCCATGTTATGTCTCCATATTGACACAATACAGTGAATGTTATTGCCATTGTTGGTCTTGGTTTCAAAGCCTCATTTAATGAGATATTGAGGGTTGGTATATTCAATTATGTGATACGAGATGTTAACAATGTTGTATGAGAGTGGGCAAATATTAGATGCACCATAATGTCAAATGGGTGGTCATATAGAATGGATTTTGAGATATTGACACAATCTTTTTGAATTCAAGGATGCATAAGACATGATCAAATTTGTGTTTGCATTGTTTGAGTTGTTTGATGAGGTGGATGTATGTAAGGCCACCAAATATGGTTCAATTTATTACAAGCAATGTTGTTGCTAGGAGACTCTTAATGGACATGTATTCCTCTATGATTTTTAGCCTGTGTGGCACACCACTTTAATCTAACTAAATAAGACATTGAAAAATTGAATGGGTTAGGGAGGTATTGCAAATGACTCACACAATTACCAAGTTCATCTACAATCATAAGGAAGTGTTGTGCATGATGTGCTCCTTCACAAAGGGCAAAATCAATTTGACTAGGGGTGACATGATTTGCTACATACTTTTTTCATTGTAAACTTTAATAATAGTGAGAAATAAATTCAAAGTGAATGTTTGACTAAAATGGGTAGGTGGAATTTGGCTTCACGAATCAAATAGATGGCATAATAGTGGTTAGAAACATTTATTTTAGAAGTTGTTGAGATGTGGTTGAGCAAGTATATTTTTTAGTCTCTGGTAAAGAAACTGAGGCTAGTGGCTTGGGAGAAACCTCCCATGACCTATTTGTATGATGTCATGGATAGGGCTAAAGAGGTGATGAGGGGCATGATGGAATATAAGAGGGACATGTACATGCCCTTGTGGGACATAATCGATGGAAGATGAGATCGACATATGCACTCTCTTGTCCATGTTGTTGGATGCTATTTGAATGCAATGTTATTTTATAGCCCTTTATTTAAAGAAGATGTTGAGGCCACATAGGGCTTATTCATGTGCATGGAGAAAATGTTTTCTACCCTAAGAAAGTTGCAAGTAATTATGACAGGGTTATCAAGGTACAAGTAGGCAAGGGTTTTTTGTCAGGTATAATTACTATGCAAGACAAGAAGACCTTCAAACTAGGTAAACTCTATACACTTTGGAAAGTCTCTTCATATTGTGGACACATACATTAAAGATGTTAAAATTTAAATAGATCTTATGCAATACCATTTCGAAAGTTAACTTGTGTTTTACAATGCAATGGTGAATTATTTTTTCCAACCCAAAAATCTTGATGGATGGCGAAACACATTTTGAGCCAGTCATGAATTTCATCTACATGTGACTATAGTTGGAGTGTTTTTCAACATATACATTCCATGAAATGCAATTGTCTGACACAACAACAAATGGATGACTTGGTTTTTGTTCACCACAACCTTCACTTTAAGCTAAAGAAGCCTCAATGTAGAGTTTTGAAATACTTGCAATTGTAATTATAAATTATAATTGTTATTTTTTCACTTTCAAAATTTTTATATGGAAAAAATAGATACCATTGAGGATGACCAACCAATTGACGTTGACAATGTTGATCTACATTTTAAATGGATTGTAAATGATTGTGTCCTTGATCCCAACAAAGGCCAACCTTGATAATGATATGGTTGAATGACTTAAGAGAGGCTTTGACACAAGAGATTTAGACTTGCAACCTTCTAGTGTAGCTCTCTTCATTGGTTACACCTAGTTTTTTAGAACTCTATACTCAATTTGCAGGTTGATTTTGTATACATTAGATTGTAATTGAATTTTTTATTATTATCATCTAGTTATTATTTATCAATGAAGTAGATTATAATTTATGCAATGTAGTCAACGATACGAACATAATGACAAAAATTATATTTCACAATTAATGGGCTAAATTCTCAATTTTATTCTCTCTATATCTCCATGCTATTGAAATGAATTTATATTTAAAAAAGAAGTTTTTCTCCTTTTTTCTCCTTTTTGAATATTTTTTTTAAATCCAAAAATTTCCAATTTAAATCTTGATTTATTGAAAAAAAAATTATACTTTTGGTTTGCCAAAATTTCCCCAAAAGACTTGTGTTTCTATGTTGTGTATAGCTAAGTATCATACTTTGAGGGTGAATGCAAGGTCAAAGGTAGCATAACAATGGTATTAATTGATGACATCGACATTTCTAATTTTGTTAATCCCATTTTAATGAACTCTATAGGACTAAAAGTGGAGCTTTTACCTAATTTTCAAGTTTCAATAGGTAGTATCATGGTGATGGATTGCAAAGGGATGATAAAGGAGCTTGAACTATATTTGAAAAGCTATTAACTTAATTATGATTTTTATGCTAGTTCTCTGGCAAGACTTAATGTAATCACATATGAAATTGCTTAATATCAAAGATAAGGTTCACATGAACTGCAATGGTTTCTACTTAAAAATTTGAGAAAGATAAAAATGATGATTTTCATTAGAGGTCTATCCCCAACTACAAGCAAGTTAACCTTATTGCATAAGATGGCCAAGCAACTTGCCAAAGTATAGTTGGCTTTATGCTTGAATATAATTTCATGAAATGATCATTTGTGAAGGTTTAGAGATTTACAATGAATAATTAATGAGTTTATAGACACGTTTATTGAATTGCTTCATGGACTTCCACCATATAGAGGACAAGAACACATCATTGAATTGGAACCAAGATCCAAACTTGCCATTGTTCCATCATGTGATACTCATCATGAAATGGATGCAATTGAATTGCTACTCTAATTGGGGTATATGGTGCCAAGTAAGAGTCCTTCTGCATCTCCAATGGTTTTCACAAGGAAGATGAATGTCATATGATAACTATTAGGAACATGTATCTTATTCCTTGCATTTAAAAATGATAGTTATTTTTAGTTAAATTTTTGGTTACCTACAAATATGAGTGAGGGAAAGTTATCATTGCAAGACAAGATTTTCCACTCATCATGTCTATTATGGTTTCATGTGATGCCTTTTAAGCTTTCATACTCCAACAACCTTTGAAGGTACAATGAATCAAATATTTCAACCATATTTGAGGAAATTGTTCTTGTCTTTGCGAAAAGTCTATGGGATAACATCATTTGAAGGTTATTTTAGAAATATTACAACTTAACTATAATTGCAAATGAGTCAAACTAAACTTGCAAAATGTGAGTTGGTCATCTAGGCCTCATCGTTCGTAAGAAGGGAGTAGAAGGTGATTCAACAAAGATTCAACCCATCCTTGGTTGGCCCATACTCAAGAATGTGACTCAATTGAGGGAGATTAATGGCCTATGCAGCTATTACAAAAACATTATTGAAGGCTTGATGGCCCGACTCACTAATTTGATCAAGAGAGTTGACTTTACATGGACAAAGGTCACATGGGCTTTATTTCAACTCATGAAGAAGGAATTAGCTTTCACCTTTGTACTCACTCCTCTTAACTTCTCATGCCATATATAGTTGGATGCAATGCATTAGGCACTGTATCGTAGAAAATTGTATACACTTACAATTTCACATTATGTTTTGGCCCCATAATTTATTGAACTTGATTAAGCTTCTAATTTTCCAAATTATGCATTCCAGAGCCTAATTTTTACCCTTTTTGAAGGAGGATAAATATTAAACAAATGCATCCAATCATTAAATTATCCCCGACTTTGAGTGTCTTGGAATTTTGGGCCACGATAAAGATCCAAATCCTTGAAGTGATGTGTATGTCTTCAGTCCTTCAAGGAAACCATTGAAGGGTGGTGAGTTGTAGTATTGTGTTCATTCACCATTTCCTTCGTTTCCATTATCGATTTATCATTGGCATTGCCATTGTGGAAGTGGAAAAAATTACACAGGGTTTGACTTAGGCAAGCCCCTATATGACACATCTTCTCTCTTCGTGAATGTGTAGGTTGCAGATTTAGAAAGGATTGAAGAGATCTTGAAGCCAAATTCTTCATTGTTGTATTTATTATCATCAAAGTTGTCAAGACATGAAAACTAAATTATAGAATTTACTGATATTATTCCAACAGTGGGACAAGCAGAAAACAAAAGCTCAGATCCAACACCAGAGGACCCCAGAAATTGAGAAAGACACCCTAACCAAGATCCAGTTGCTTAGGGGCAACCTAGTCCTGCTACAACACTCAAATCCTACTTTTTGTGACAGGTAGACATCAATCTGTAACTTCCAGATCCACTTGTAGAGTTTTGTTTCAGTCTATCTATCTTTGAGAAATTACATTTATCACATTAGGCCATTTAGTTCAATTAGGACAATCATTTCAAATCATTTCCAATTCATTCCCAACCTCAAAAAGATGCAGATCCAGGTCATTGGGGTGTACCACATTTTTATGTTTCAGGCACAATCAATGTTATGGATTGGTTTGATCTTGTAGACATGTAAAATATACATGCATTTGATCTAGAATCACTAATTTCATTTCATCCTTAATCATCCCTCTACTAACCATTTTAATCAAATAATCTTTATCTGATTAAAATTCATCATATTTCCTCTTTTAATCAATCTTTATTTAATTAGATAAATCAACTTTATCTAATTAAATATATCATTCTATTTGATTAAATCATATTCGTCTCTTTAATTAAATAAATCAAGTTTATTTAATTAATCTCCTAAAGTTATCTCTTTAATTAAATAAATCAATTTTATTTAATTATTCTCCTAAAGTGCCTTCATTTAATTGAACAAATCCAAATATTTAATTAAATCTCCAATTTTCTTTATCTTCTCATTTAATTTAAATAAATCCAAATATTTAAGTTGAATGCCACAATCAACTAACCTCCATTAAAATTAATCAAATCATGATAATATAATCCCCCAATTCTCTAGATTTTGCAACTTGCACAATAAATCAATTTATTTGATTTATTATTTCTTCTATTATCATTGAAAGTGGCATCTTTATGAAATATCCTCCAAGTTTGAAATCTCCCCCCAAAAGGGACTTGTCCTCCAACATGGCATTAACTCCTCTTACATTGTCTCTTACATGTCTCCAACTTGGCATTTAAGACCCTTTATTCTTCCTCAACAAGCCAACTTTCAAAATTTCAAAATTCACTTAATAGCATTTATTATGCACATTGATCAAAATGTGCACAACCTCCCTCCATTGGAATGCTGACAAGTGGCACAATGCCATTAGATTATCTTTTATCCCACATTCATCCTATCTTTCATTTTTCTATCCTTCTATTTTATAAATAGGGGATTCTTCTATTGATTTGGGGGACACAACTTAATACACAATCTCAAGCATTTTGATTTTGATCACTCATCATCCAAGAGCTTATCAAGGATTGGGAAAGAGCTACTTTCCACATCAAAGTAACACCAATCCACTATGGGATAAGGGTTTGGCATGCTTCATATGCTCTATTTAGTTGTTTTGGTTCTTTCTATCTTATTTGCATATGTGACATGATCAAGTATTTCATAGGGATGTTTTATTTGCTTTGTTTAGTTTGACTAACAATGTTAATAGTTGTTTGTTTTGAGCAAATGAAGAAAAAGGCATCTACAAATCTAAAATCGACAACCGATTGTTGTGAGAAAAAAATTGAATGATAAGGAGAAAGGTATGCATCTACAACGAGGAAACTCTAGCCATCATGCATTTAATAGAAAAATCCAAGATATCTCATAGAGAAAAATTTAAAATTAAAATTATCAAAACAAATACCAAAGCTTAAAATATTTATTTTTCATTATTTACCAGACCTTAGAAGAACAATAGGAAAAATGGGTAAGCAAGTTGTAAGGATTTTATTTTGAAATAAATTATAAGAAGGGCACTAACAATGTGTAAGTTGTTGAACACTTGCTCAATAGTTGTGGTTAGAATCCTCTTATAGTTGTTAGAAAAATGTTTTCAATGAAGATAACAAAAAATTCTATTAGCAACCTTCAAATACATGCAACCTATAGTCATTCTACTATTGTATTTGCAAGAAATTTTAAACATTTTGTTTATCTTCGGAATTATGGATCCATCATTTAAAAACATTTTTTCCTATATTTGCAACACTACTAGGGGATGAACTTGTGCCCAAGGTTGCTTTTGAAGTTCAAAGACCCAACATAAGGAATCAAGTAGACTTGTTGACAAAAGCTTGTATACTAATAAGTGAAAATAAATTATGAGTACTTGCATTGTATGCTAAAATGGAACAAGTTGAAGCTCTCCACATTCCTTCACGAATACAACTAGTTTCATCACAAATTCCCATTTGATCATGGAGGAAATGTTCCTTGAAAGAAGAATAATCTCAAGAAGAGAGTTGTTTCGACATCTAGCTTGACAATTGCTTTATGGAGAAAGCAATTCAAGAAGGGGGGACTATTATGATATCAAAATTTAATGTACCTTAATGTTGGAGCTCTATATAAGTATAATCACTAGGAGGCAAGGACTAGTAATGGTATGAGAGACGGGGGTGGGTATTGGTATGCCATTTCCAAATTTTTTTGGAGATAGGTACTTTGAGACCATATATATATATATATAATTTAAATTTAGAAAATAGTAATTATACAATGGATATGCAACTTTAAAGAATGTAAAATATTAAAATTATTTAAAATAATAATAAAACTAAAATCTTAAAGTATTGAAATAGATGTCAAGAAAAGCTAAAGATTTATTATATTAATATGTAATAATCATCATAATAATATAAAAATAATTTAAACCATAATCACCTAGTGATGGAAAATAGAAATCAAGAGGGGAATGCCATTATTTTAAAAACATGGTGCAAGGATCCTTGGAGACAACTATATTTTCACTCAATTGATAAAACTTCAATGCATGTACATATTTTAAGCCTTATTTTTGTTTATGTTCATATTATTACTTCTTTGCGATTTGATAAAAATATTTATTGTTGCTTATGCAAAAAAGCATAAAAAAATACAAGTCTACTAATGTATTTCTTTAGTTCTTTTAACTTCTGTTAATTTCATATCAACACTTAAAGGAAACCAATGCATATTATATGATATATCTCAGAAAATTCTATTGGAAGCTTCCCAATCTTCAAGAGATGCTTTTAAGATGTATAAAGAGGCAAAAAAATCTTCATTCAAAGTCTCTTGCCATTTGGAGATGTCCCCATGTGGGTCTCTATATTAACAACTAAGTGTTAGAATATGAGTCTTTGAGTCTCACGATAACAGTGTATAGATATTTCTAGTCTTTTATTTTGTTATTTTATCATGTACATTAAAGCTAAATATAATTTTTTATTTATTACAAAATTATAAGTAACTTGGAATTATTTGTAATGCATGCATAAGGTGCAAAGGTTCATAAAGGAAAAATAACTAAGGCTATCCCATATGTGATAAAGTGAAATGTTAACAAGAGGGACCAATTAAAAGAGGTAAAAGTTGTTAGCAACCTCTAGAAACATGCAACTACTCCCATATTTGTAGGAAAGGTGAAGAAAATGAAAATTGATTTTAGCTTGGGAATCGTGGTTCCATGGTTGAGAACAATTTTCTTGATACATAAATTGAAAAGGTTCACAAAGGGAAAATAACTTAAAGTTATCTACACACACAAAATAAAATGTTCCCTAGAGTGAAGTCATCATAAAAATAACCTCTGTATTGTAATGGTCATTATTTTGAAAAGATAAATTCTCTTGCATACATTAAAGGTTGTGTTTTGGCTAAGACAACACAAATATTGTCTTGGATTTTATCTTTGTTAGTGGAAAACAATCTTCTCTTCTACATATTGTTTAGACTATTTCCAATCAATTGTAAGTTACGTGTCCTAGCTGTGGAAATTTGAGTATTATTAGCCTTAAGTAATTTCAAAATTTAGATCTATTGCTTGCACTTTAAAATACCAAATTATTTTTTGCAACATTATCAAATTTTAAATATTATTATATTTTAGTTTTTCAACAATTTCTTTGTGAAAATTGTAATGTATATATCATGCATAGGGTTTTTATGTAGGATTTACAACCATGGAACTAGCTATAGTTGGGTTCACAACTATGTTATAGTAAGTTTTTGGAACGGGGATGGTAGAAAAAGTGGGACACATTTCTAGGATAGTAGGAGATGAGAGGAAATTTTAGTGAGATAATAATTAAAACATAGAGAAAATTTTAAAATCATGTAAATTTTAATTATTTACATACATAGGGCATTCATTGTATGCATTACAACATATTAGCTCGTTGCATTGAGAATTGACAAGTCAACATACAAATTAACAAATGTTTAGTATTAATCATTTCAATTTTTTTTTCATTACCAATGTGCATATATATAATATAAAAAAATGAGAAGGATGAAAGGCTACAAGTATAAAATAACAAAATGTAGACAATCTAAGGTCTATTGTTACTATGCTTATGCTTCATCCTCACCTAAATCAAAACTAGAATTTGAATTTGATTGAATGTTAATATTAATGGCTAGCTCATCCAATGGAATTCATCAACCCCTCTTATGCCTCCTTATCAATTTACATGGTGTCACTAGAATCAATATCCCATCATAAAGCTAGAGTTTGTGATCTTGAAGTTGCAAGGTACTATGCACAACTATCAACTTCTCTAGACTTAATGAGAGGTAATCTTGTTCCTATAGACATACTAGATGAAATCATATATGGACCAATTCTTCTTTTTTAAACATAATAATTGGAAACATGTGAAAGGAGGCAAATGAAAAGCATACTCAACTATGGAGTATCCTTACCATGTAGTGTTCACTATCCAATAGGCTGATTTTGAGCTAATGTAGCTCTATCCATCATCATATCTAGTTTGTTGAATGTTGGACCATGAATATTAATAAAGACAAGTCATTGTGCTTAAGTAAATTTTATTTCTCAATTGAATACAACTTTCAAAAGGCCTTCATTAATCCTTCTTTCACCGTGTCATCATCAAAAGGAGGCACTCTCCTAGTCCTTGGTACATACCATTTTAGAGCAAAGGCTACTATACGAAGCAATGCGTTTATAGTGTTCTAATTGCATCACAAAAGGCCTACTATGCTCTTCTTTAGGATCCCTATTATGAATTGTTTGCTTCATCTACCCAAGCATACTTTCAAATATCTTGTAAATTTCTCCAAGACTAGGAGAGTATGTATTAACATATCTAATGACATCTAAAATAGGTGAGATGAAGAAACACATATATTTGCAAACTAAAAGTCTAAAAATGATGAGATTATAAGACTCAAATGATAAAGTGAATGAAAATACAAAAAATGAATAAGATTATCAAGTTATAAACAACAATACTTTAATAATATAATCAAAATTATTGTACCTTATTATTAGCAAGAAAGTGGGACATAGACTAAAGTTCTGAGCCCAAAGGATTCTTTAGGAGTTGTATTTATACCCCAATAGCAATAATAGGATAATGACCAAATATTAGATGCATTGTGATATCATGCTATATTCCTAGCCAAGGCTATAGCCAATAATCCAATTGAGTATCTCAAGGGTATCTCTATAAAATACATTCATACATTATGATATAACAAAATATGAGTTTCCAATCAATCTTCTCTCTCTCTCTCTCTCTATATATATATATATATATATATTCTTCTATTTTCCCCAATCCCCTTCTTACATTTATCTATTATTTGTACATATATGCTCTATTTGGGATGTGTCCCTTACAATATGTAACTATTCCTACTAGGCATGGCAACTCTTGTGCTTTGCATTCTTCTTGCGGTGAGTTGAATTAAGTTTTGTTGTCGTTTGCAACTTTATTATGTTTTCTATTGTAAACCCTATGAACATCATCCCCCATTTCAAAACTATATATTTTCCTTAAGAAATACAAAATTGAGTTAATTTGTAGCTAAGATGTTCTTGTATATTTCCTTCAATTGAATGAACGTGTTATCCCATTGAATTTTTTCTTATAATATATGTACTTCTGTATTTATCTATGTCAAAATTCGCTCTACCTCTAGTACTATGGTAGGGATTTGTATTTGTTGAGCCACCTTCTTTGCATCATATATGAGGTTAGTGACATGTTCAAGCCTTAGAATCACTACTTCCCTTAACTATATAATTTAAACTTTTATTGCTTCTCTTTGGTATTCAAGTTGTATTTGAGTATGTAGGGCTTCTAATTGTGCCCCTACCTTTCCATCCTTATCCTACATAACATCATAGGTTGTGGCTACTTGTAGGATTTGTTGCTCAATTTGATCTATCTACCCCTTCAAAGTCTTATTTAAGTTTGGATAATGTAAGCAAAATTGATATACAATGTTAATATTAGCTATTGTATTTTGTAGAGTTTTAATCTCAATCTCTAATTATGTGTATGTAGATACACATTTTTTATTGACTTTATCCATCCTACTTTTATTCAGTTTGAATAAGACTCAAGTGAGATTTGATCTTTTCAACTTGATTGTCTATTTCCATCTAGACTCCATTTATTATGGGTTTTTGTTGTGCAAATGGTAATGTTTTATCTACTTGTAATTGTGGTAACTATAAAGTAGAAAAATAAATCCTAGACCTAACTATTAGATTAACTTGGATCAATTCTTTCCTTGCCTTCATATTCAAACACAAATCAACTAGGGTTTGATGATTGGCTAGTTGCCTCAAAGGAGAGCCAATATGCTCTAGGGTTTGGTTCTTTTGTATTACAAAGAGGAGAAATTTGATGTGCAATTTAATTGACCTATTTGACATAAAACCTAGGTTTGAAAATGTAATTTATCGCACAAATAAAAATGAAAATTAATGAAACAATTACAAATTTAAGAAATGAAGATAGAGAGGAACTTGTACATGAAAATTGAACCTTAATTTGAGGGTCAAGGGCGAGGGCACTATTGACCAAAAATGATGAATTTTTGGATCTTAAAACTTTATATGGTCAACATGTCACAATCTACTCTGTGTTTTCTTGTAGCTTTCTATTGACAAAACTTCCAGATCCGACCTACACACATGAAAAGAGGGGAAAGGTTGTGTTGTACAGGGGCTTGCCTAAGTCAAACCCCATTTTGGTGTTTCCACCTCCACAAAAATAAAATGATGATGGTAAAGAGAGCTTACCATAGGTCAGGAAAAGGACAAATAACAATAATTGACTATAAAAATAAATGATAATTGATAATGTTACCTTAGGTATGAAATCTTTTTCAAAGTGATGCCCACATCATAAGTTGCCACAAAAAGTTGATTGATAGATGATTGAATTGCTTGAATATCTACAAGAGGTTAGTACACATAACATAATAGATTTTGTAGCTACCATGTAGAGGATAACTCATATATATCTTCATAATAAGAGCATGATTGATCAAATAATGCCTTGTTCATAATGCTTCTTAATGTTCAAATGAGAGGAAAACTTTTTTATATATGCATCTAAATTGATCTTCTTAGACATAAGTCAACTTGGGATCCTTTTTAAATCCCCAAGGACCATCACAAAATGTTAATTATTAAACTAGGGCACCTGTAGGTCAAGGGCGCCCTCTCACTTGATTAGGTATTTTTGGCTCAATTTTTTTGGGATGTTGAGGGTTTTAATGTATTTTCCCAATCCGGCCCAAAAATAAATAAATTACTAATATAATTAATGTTATAGGCAACTAGGGTGTTAATATAGTGTGAAATTATCAAGGGTGACTATGTACAACACTATAATAACTTATTTTGAACGAATGATATATAATCATATAGCTATTTTGTGATGTCAACAATTTTTAAGGTTTCCTCCCTTGCTATGTTGTGATAAATATTACCCAACTAGAAATTTTGTAAGGGTGATATCCCTAATAAATCCACTTGTGATCCTACCAGTGGTAGTTATAGTAATTACGGTGGCACACTAGGATAAATTTATTTTTTCTGCTACATGAAATCCTTGATGGATTGCATTGGGGAAGTTGTTGTAGATGATGATGACCTATTTGGTGATGAAGGAGATGTATGTGGTAGGTCTTGTTCTATTGATTGACTAATTTCGTATTGATTTTTTTTGCATATTCTTTTCTTCTTCCAACTATACTGCATATGCTTTTTGGGTTACTATAACTGTCTTGTTCTTAATTTTCCTTTTTTCTTCCTTAGTTAACTCCATCTTTTTGTCAATTCTCTATTTATAATAAATATTTGTAGCTTGCACATGTGTCAATTTATCCTTTTGTGCATAGCTCATGTTGATATCTATTTGGTCAAGGACTTGTTTTCTTATTTTCTCTTCTAAATCCATGGATTTTCTCTCTTCTTCCAAATAATGGCAGCCAATGTATCTAGGATTGTGGCAATAATATTTTTTAAAGTGTTTGTGGACACCCTTATATACCTGATTATGGCTTCTTCTACGATTGCTTGGTTTTTTGGGCCCATTTAATTATACAACCTGACACTATTCTTTAGTGTATTCCTATTATGTAAGCCACTTGTTAGGAGATTCATATGTAGGGGATATTCTATCTTTGTTTCTTATGGTGACTCAATGTTAATAATAGTTTATTTAATTCCCCTTGTTCTTTTTATGGTTTTGTCTACTTCTTCCTTTACTTCTCTTTCTTCTTGAATGATTTTCCATTTTACCACTTTCTTTTGTTTACCCTTCTTTTATGAACTCATCTAGACTAATATCTCAGAGAGTTCCTATACTAATGGATTAGTTTGTGGGGCTTGAGGAGTACTTAGGAATGATAAAATTTGTTATGTTTGTTGCCTTGGAGACCCCACATTCAATCTTTTTGATCTTTGGGGTGTAGAGTTGCCTTGGTTTGGAAGTTGGGGTTTTTGGCTATCCCATTTCCCATGAAAAATTTCCTTATTTTCTTTGTGTTATTCTAATTTTTCATAGATTTTTCATGAATTTTCTATATGTGGTGAATTTCTCTATATTGGGGTCCTTTGGCAACTTAAGTAGTGTGGTTGCATATGTGTCAATTTTTGCATTGCTAACTTCGTATGGAAGTTGTAGAATCTAATAAATGCTTGGTTTTAGGCCCTCCATTAGGGTATAATCCTTATCCACCAAAAAAAAATAAATCCTTGATATACTGGCACACCACATCATAAGAAAATCGCTCCCTATCTTGCATCTGCTTTTGTAGGTTTTGAAGAAACCCCAATATGTTGCAGTGAAGGAAGTTGCATCTTTGAAGTGTTTGACATGATCATTGTTTTGTGAAACTATAGACCTAATAGTTACCTATATTTTCCTCATAAATATCAGTAGTACATTCAAAAAGCAGAATGCTAAACAAATGATTAGAGTCCCATACTGAAATGATAGTGGGAGTTCTTTGTTCCATACCTAGTTCATAAGGCACAATACTTGCTGAAGGTTTTGCAAATGGGGTTGCAAGCTAAGTGGGCTTAACCTTGGGGAAAAATCTATGGTTAAGTACACTTGAGTTGGAGTAGTACTGGGATGGGTGACCTCTTAGGAAGGCCCAATGCTTCACCTCTGTGAGCATCACCTACATGCAATGATTTCTAAGTGGACGATTCATTATCATGAGAGATGGGTTCTAGTGAATCACTACTCATGAAACATGGGTTAATGAGTTTGACTTGTAAAACTACATGGTTGAATCCTGATAGCAATATCACAGTTCTTTGTATGTTGAACATTTTCCATGAGTTGTTCCCACAATAATTCGTAGAGATCTATGTCTTTCTCATCTACTATCATTTGATGTACGACATGTTTGGATGCCATGATAGAGTCTTCACGATTTGTATAATAAACTTTATCTACAATCATCATGGTTGCATATTGCATGATAGGGTTAATGATTTTTGTTACATCTAAGCTCTTGCCATCATATGTTATGCCAAATAACTTCATGATTTTATTATTTTTGATGACCTTTAGAAGAATCTCTCCTTGTGCACAAGTATTCATTGTGAATCCTACTCAAAATTATTCTTATCCACCCCTCTTATTTTGAGAAGTTCAAAAAGTCTTTCCACACATCTAATTTTTCTTCTCCACCTATTGATATTGCACTAAATAATGTGTTTTCTCTAGCTAGAGTAGCATCTTTGAAAGATCCTTGAATTTTGTATGATCAATTTTGTAAGAAGTACATGGATGTATTCATGTATATCCTCTATGTATATAACATTTGCAATAATTTTTGAGAAAAATCCATTTGGGTCCACCTCCATTATCTTGTAGGGGAAATTATTTTATTTTGGTCTTTAATTTTTGGAGATATCAATGAACATTGGTGTGACCATTGTTGTAGAGTGTGGTAGAGGCTAGGTCACGTGAGTGTTATGGTTTCATTGTACCAAGATTAAGTTGCACAAAGGATCAAGTTTTTGCAAAATGAAAATCATGAGTGAGGAGTGATGAGAGGTTGTGTGGGTTTATAGGTAGCTAATAGTGGGAAGTGCATTAATTACTATAGCTATTCACTATCTTCTTGTGCTTTTCTAGTCATTAACTTCTTATGATTTGTTTTAGGTGGGTTACTATATTTTTACCTATAATACATCTATGGTACAATTATGATACATATAATACAAATAAGTTTTTATCCTATAGATTGGTGGTAATGTTATAATCCTACGCCATTGATATAACATTGTAAAACTTTGTTATCAAGTTGTCTTAATTTGACTGCTCCAAACTCTAGTAGATCATCAATATAGTATGGGCCCAACCATATTACTTTTAATTTTCCTTGTTTCTTAAACTTATTGTCATAAAGTAACACTATGTCATTTTTCTAGAAAGTTTTATCCTCAAAATTTTGTCATGTCGGGCCTTTTATCTTTTTTGCTTTGCATTTTGATGGTAAATAATCATAGTCTATTTTCATATAGTTTCTCCAATTATTCTATACTTTTCTTTAGGGATTCCTCTTTTCCAATTCTTAAAGTAAGTGTGGTACAAAAAATTGGAAGTATGAAGTTTAAAGGCAAAGTTGTATCTAATCGGTACACTAACTGGAATGGTGTGAACTTTGTAGACCTTTTATATGTATTTTTGTAGGCCTATAGTATACAAATATCTTAACATCCTAATCAGTTCTATTAATATTCCACATTTTGGTCAATATAGTACCTATTATTTTGTTCAAGGCCTCACTTGCTCCATTCGCCTATGGATGGTAGGGAGTGCTTATGTTGTGTGTGATAATGAAGTTGCTTAACAACTCTAAAATTACTTTGTTTACAAAGCGTTTCCCTTGATTATTGGTAATACTGATTGGGTAGCCAAATCTTGTAATAATATTCATATAAAAACTTTGTAGGTATAGTCTCTTATGGGTTATGATTTTTCCCATTTAGTCATGTATTCCACTCCTATTATAATAAACCTAACTTTTGATTGTTTGGTTGATGGATCTATTGGTCCTATAAGTTCTATGACTCACTTTTCAAATGGAACTTGAGCTAGTATTAGCGTAGGTATTCCCACTCTTTGGCATATGTCACATTGTTTAGCATACTGCTTGACATCTTTATTGAGAGTTGACCACCAAAGTCCCATGAATTTTACTTTCTTGGTGATAGATTCTCTTGTGTTGTGACCACCAAATATTCCTTCATCAAATTTCTTAAGTATATTTTCTCTCTCATGCTCATACACAACCTTTCTAATAATATCATCTCTCCCTATTTTGTGTAGCTCTCCTTCAATTAATGTGTAGGGTAGAGACTTTCATAAAATTTATTGATTATCTTGTGATGAGATGTTTGGTGGATATTATCCAATAGAGAGTAATGTTTCGATGTCGTGGAGTTCTTGAGGAATCACAATTACTCTAAATAGGTTCACACTAGGTAGATATTATTCTTATTTATTTGGTTCTTCAAAAGTTTCAATTCGGGAAAGCTAGTCACAACCTTGGTTATTTTTCCTTGGTTTGTCCATAATGTTGAAATCAAACTCTTGAAAAAGTAACAACCATATACATATTCTTCCCTGGGTTACTTGTTTGTTCAACAAATATTTCAATGGTTCATGATTAGTGTAGAATACAAATAGTATGGATAATAAATAATGCTTGAAATTCTATAATGAATGTACACCATTTCCAAGGCCTCTCTTTTTATTTTTGTGGAATTCTTCTTCACTTGTGATAATTTCCTACTTGCAAAGGCTATAGGATGGTATTTATTTCCTCTAGGCTATGCTAGGCTTGATCCTATAGTTATGCCAAGTGTGTCCACATGAACATGGAAGATGGATGTCTGTCTAGTCCATGAAGATCATAACAGGTGCCTCTAGAATTTTTTGTTTGTGTCAAATGATTTTTGACATTTTTTTGTTCATTCAATAGCTTTGTTTAACTTTTTCTTCAATAATTATTCCAAAGATGATGCTATTGTTGCATATCCTTTGATGAATTTGTGGTGGTATCTGACATATCCTAAAAATATTTTCACTTTTGATGTGTTTATAAATGGCAGTGTCATGAATAGTGTGACTTTCAAGGTATCTACCATTTATCCTTCTTTTCAAATAATATGACCTAGAAGTGTGTCAAAAGTTACTACAAAGATACATTACTTTACATTAAGAGAAATTTGTAAACTTTTGCATCTTTCCAACATTGTAAGAAGTGTTTACATGTGGACTTCAACCAAACCATAAACGATCTAGTCATTTAAGTACACCTTTAAGAAGTCATGTATAAAAGCTTTGAACACATTCACCATTATGAAACTAAGAATTGTCGAAGCATTACTTAGCCCAAAAGGCATTGACCTGTGTATATAAATGAAACTTACTTTGTTGCAAAAGTGGTCTTTGATTGGTCTTCTTCCTTAATATTTACCTAGTGGTATCTGAAAATTCATCTGTGAAGGAGTAAATTTCTCTTCCTACCATAGATTCTAGTATTTCCTCTGTAAAGGTTTTAGGGAATGGATCATGCATGCATTCTTTGTTGAGATATTTAAAGTCCAAGAAGATCCTTATTTCCTTTGTTTTCTTGTGTTAAACTACTACATGGTTGATCCACTCTTCATCTTCCATTTGTTTGATGATTCTCACATTCAACATTTTATCCAATTTAGTTTTCTTGTTTTAAACTACTATATGGTTGATCCACTCTTCATCTTTTTCATGTTTGGATTCAACTAGTAAGGTATTTTATTTTGCGATTCAAATCCTTCCATTAATTTAATCCTCATTACCCCTACTTCTTCCTTGATGCCTTTTAAGTCAATGAATGTTTGAGAAAAAATATCCTCACATTTTGATAATATTTTAGCTACCTGCATCACCACCTTGTCATCCTAGTAATCCCCAATCTTTGCTAATTTTGGATCACTTGTGGTAGCTATATTTTCTTCTCCTATTTTTCAAGGTTGGTTATAATATTTGTCTTTTGATTCATTGCTAATTTTTATTTTTGTTTCTCCTTGTATTACCTGTATATAAAATTTTGGTGTTTCTTCTTCATTTTCTTGATGTGTAATATAACATCTCTTCCTTGGGTATCGGTTTTCTTTCTCCATCCACTCAATAAGTTTCCATATTCCTTTTGTTTTTGGTGGTGGTAGAGTATGTTGACACTTTTTTGCTATATTTTCTTCTATAGGTTTGAATATGTTTTCTTTGATTTTTTGTAATGCGGTGTAATGTCTTCATTTTTGTCATAGAAGGAGAATGTATGTATGAAGTCTTGGTGGAGTTCTCCTTGCTCTTTTATTTTCATTCCCCTTTCCTAGTTAATATACCAGGTTTATACTAATAATGTTTGGGTCTAGTAGAATAATTGTATATACAATCTAGTATCATATTCTCTTATGCCCTTCCACACTGTTATACAAGTCTCCAATTTTCCTTAGGTGGGATTGATCCATTGTATTTTGGAGTAATTTTCTATTCCACTTCTTCCAATAAATTCCTTGTTCGGATCAAATTTTTCAATGAGAGCCATATGGGAATATTGTTCTGATGGATCTTCTACCATCTTGTCACATTGCATACTAGGGTATGTTGGAGTGTGGATAAACACAAGTATTATCAAAGGTTTGTTCCATATCCTTTAAGTAGGAATTAATATCTCCAACCTTTGAGTATTTAGGTAGCTTAATATGTGAAATTTCCCTTGAAATATGATTTATTTGTCATGATATTTGGGGAGTAATTGAAGGAGCATTTCTTCTTTATTTTTGTTATTTTGAGGTATATTGTATGAGGTTGAGGGAATTTGCAATAAGTTTTGGAATTTCCTGTGTACCATAAATATCCTTTTGAATCTATATACCTTTCGGGATGTTAATTTGGTTCTTGGAGCCAAACATTTGAGACTTATTCACTATTATTACTCCCATCCTCATTTTCAAACTCTATTTCCCCTTTTGAGTTTTGTTCTTCGCTTAGTTCAATTTTGGGTAGCTTGGCAATGGAGTATAAAATTTTAGTTTTTTCTTCCTCATCTTCTTCCATAGTCATTTCCTCTACATATGGTTTATCTATCTCTACTCCTAAAGGTATGTGGACTATCCTATTTTAGTTTACAAATGATGTAGTGTAGGAAATTATATACCTTTACAATTTCACACTATGTTTGGGTCCCTTAATTTATTGGACTTAATTAAGCTTCTAATTTTCCAAATTATGCATTCCAAAGCCTTATTTTTCCTACTTTTTGAAAGGAGAACCAACATTAAATAAATGCAATCAATAATTAAATCACCATGGAATATGTGTGTTCTAGACTTATAGACCAGGACCCATTCACCCATGGGAAAATGGGTCCCCTTTAAGTGCCAAGACCCATTTTAAAATATGTTTTTGGCGGTGTTTTAATGATTCAAATTCAATTTGCAATTGTTGGGTTTTGGAATCTATTTTTTGGGAAATCAGATAAACACCTATAAATACACTCTTTTTATCATTTGAAATCTAATAACACGCATAATAACATACATTATCAAGACTTCATAAGAGAAAATATTATTGTCAAGAGCATTCAAGAGTTAATTTATCAGCCATTTGTTGCAGCAATCAAGATCCTAACATCATGTTCAAGTCTATGTGTGTTCATGTCATCTTGTGAAGGCTAATATGCATTTTTTATCCTAAAGCATTCAAGAATTTCAAGTATCCAAATCAATCAAGGAAAGCGGGATCAAGTTTCTTGAAGTGATATGTTTGACTTCAGTCCTCTAAGGGAAGCCATTGAAGTGTGGTGAGTTGTAGCAAGCATAGTTAATTCATCATTTCCTTCTCTTTTTTCATTATATTTCTATCAAGGTTTAATTACCAAAATTGGGGTTTGAGCAAGGAAAACCCCATACAAATCAAACAATTTTTCCTCTTTGTGTATGCATAGATTACAAGTTGATGAAGAATTAAAGAGATCTTGAAGGAGAAATTTTGCATTATTGCACAAGTTGTCATTATTGTTGTCAAGCCACAAAAACTAAGTTGTAAAATTTATTTTTGACTTTCTGATAGTGGGACCTATATCAAACAGAATCCAAGATCCATCATTAGTGGACTGCCAAAAGTTATTTTGGAAGCCCTAACAAGGGCCCATTCACCTAGGGTGAATCAATCCCTCAACAATTCTCAAAAGTAGCTTTTGGTGATAGGTACATGCTATTAGACCCTTCTCAAATCTTCCTACAAATTGTCATTTCTATTTCTGTACATTTAGGAATTTATATTTTAGGTATTATCTTATTGTTCATTTAGTTTGAGCATTTAAAATCATTTCAGTTTAGTTTGATATCTGTCCTATTGTCCTAAGGTTTGAGATGTCTGATTGGCTCACCATTGAGGTTGAAAGTCAATCTTTACACCTTGTTATATCTTTCCTAATGAAATCCATGGGAAAGGAACCTATTAAGATCCCTAAAGTTTTATAAACATCACAAATCATAAAACACCTCGGGGTTCCCTTCCCCCACCATTTCAAATGATAATTCTTATTTTCTTGAATCCACTATGTTGTTTGCATTGATGAACCATTGCAAACCTAGCAATTCATTGAAAGTGTCAACTGGTTCCTTCATGATGACTATCTCAAAATATATGACTAGTTTTACTTCTAGGACATTGACTTCTATTTCTTTCATGTCTCTATTGTCCCCATGGATAATCCATCAACTAGGTTGATGTTATATGGTGTGCTTCCTAGATTTGGTTTCCCTAACTGCTCACAAATTATTTTTGGAAGCACATTGACATTTGAACCTAGATCTACCATTACTTATTTAATTTTCTTATGATTGATGTAAGTAGTGATCATAAGTGGTCCTATCTTCCATTCTCTATCTGTTTGGACATTTTCCTTACCTGGGGTTTTAGAAATTCTTACTTGTTCCAATATTTACAAAACAATTCCAATTTTTCTAATAAGTTATTTTGTTATGCTATTATGGCTAGCTATTTTAGTGTAACTTAGGTTGTTCTTCTCAGAAATAACCATTTTATTGATGTTGTTTTTATTCATGATTGATAATCTTCTTAGATTTTTCCAAAATATTCTCATGTTGATACTTACTAGGGAAGACATTTTCGTCCTCTTCTTCTTCATCATAATCTCCATCCTCTATCTCATAGATCAGTTGGTTTCCTCTTGTGATATTTGTACCTTACTTGGTGACTACTACAATTTTCTTTTTCTTTTTATGCTCAACCCAATCCTTTTGTTTTAGTTTTGTGCTTATGATCTTGGCATTATTCTTTGAATGTTTTTTTTTTTCTTTAGATGTGTTGGAGCTATATCTTTCTTCCTTTTGGTATCTTTGGGCTCCTAGCGGTATGTATTTAGGGATTTTCCTTATAATGCTAGCACCCTTAGGTGTATTAGGATATTGTAATTCATCACTTTTTGATTGTTTCAGTGCAATTTGGAATAATTTTTGTGCTTTTTCATAATTGAATATGTCATGATCGAGGTTCCTGCAAAAGGCACACTAATTTTTATCAAAACAATAGTCAACTATATAATGGACATGCCTTTCACATTTATAGCTACTGGAATCCTCACTTTTGTAGTTGATTCTACCTCTTCCTCTTCCTCCTTTGTAGTTGTTGAAGGACCTTCTATTGTCATTTTTGTTCTATGACAAGGTGTTATGTAGTGCACTAACATTCCTTTGGTTTCTCCATGCTAGTATTTTGTACCCATGGTCTTAGGTGTATAGAGGTCATTCCTCAAGTCATTTCACATAAACTATTGTATGATGTGTGGTTCTCTCATTACTATGGTGCATTGGACAGTGTGTTTCATTTTTTATTTTCTCTTTCCTTTAATATAAATAATAATGATGGATAGTCATTTGTCTCATGATCATCCCATTCTCCACAAAGGCCACTGTACACTATCTGGTTCCTCCTAGAAACTATCTTGCAATCCACCCTTAATATGGTGACCCTCTTCTCGCCCTTCATTATGAGGGGTACTCATTCCTTATGTGTCCCTCTTGAACAATATGTGCACTAAATGTTGGGTCTTTGTTTGTGTGGTTTGTTATATTTCTTTGCTAGTGTTTCCTATTTTAATTTTAACTACTCTAATTCTAATCTCAATCTTTCTAGTTATTTACTTTCATTATTGTTCTCTTTCATTCTCCATGTTTGTGATTCGATGCGGTAGGCCAAGGTCATTGCTTTAAATTATGTATCAAATGTCCTTTCATCCAAGGATGTCTAGATCTTCAAACTTAATCTAGATATGAACCATTCTATTTTTATTTCTTGGTTAGGGGTTCTTCTAGTTTCCAAGATACTTTTTTGAATCTTCTATCATAATCCTTTATTTGTTCTCCTTATTTCTATACCAGGTCTCTCATTTTACTCACACTCTTTGTGGGTACTTTTGGAGTTTCAAAATTTTCTAAGAATTATTTCTTTATCTCGTCCCACTCCTTATCATGTTGTGGGTAATTTTTCTTATACCTATTGATGGAATCACTTCTTACAGTTCCCATGAAATCAAATAGTTTGTTTTGATATCTGGTTATTCCCTTTCTCTGCCATATAGAATCCAATACAAATATGTGCTCTATGACTTTTGTTGTGTATTTTCTAAACACATGGATCTTAATTGGCGAGTCCATTATTTTTTCAAGCTATTTCTCTTCCATATAGTGAGTTTGCTTTATCCCTTGCTCTTTCTTCTTCTTAGAACTCCTTTGTAGGGTAGGTTTATTTTCTCTTCCTTTGTCCCTTGATAGACTTATGTTAAATTATTCCATTCCTAATAATTCTTCACAATCTTTTATGAATTTTTGTTGTAGTTCTAGTACTTGTGTTGAATTTTTGCTTGTATCTTCTACTAAAACTCTCCTTGATTTATATGACATAGGGGATGGTTCTTGGTTCAAGGAGTGCAACTCTTCAAAGTGGTGTTTCATCTTAGGCAATATTTTTTTGTTTTTGAATGAAATTTTATTAGTTATTGATGATAAATATTTTCCCAAATTGAACATGGTCTTACTTGCTCTATTTATCTTTTCTTTCCTTAACTTTTTTATACTTCTATTAACTTGTTCTAGGTAACCTTCATCAATGGATTGACATTTTTCTAGGGTTTTGAGAAGTTCCACAAACCTTTCATCCAAACTAATCTTATAATTAGATAAGTTTGGTCCTAATTATGGTGATTTAACTAAATGAGGGAGTGTTGCACATGGATACTTTTTCAATTTTCTTCCAACTCTTTTCTTGCTTCCCAATACCTTTCTATACTTCCCTCTTGTTTTTTTAGTATTTATTCTACCTTTTCAAGATTTTTATTTATTTTCTTCAGAGTTTGTTAAAGTTCTATTTATTTACTAGAGGTAAATCTACTATTCTGCCCTTCTTTCCTTTCCTTAACGACACCATTCTTGGAACACTCTCAATTTTATTTTCTTTCTCCATTCTCCCGCTATACCTTTCTTTCCATTCTTGAGTCTATTTTTGACGCTTTCCTTCCATGATTTTTCCCTCCATGTTCAACTATCTTGTTAATTCAATTTCTTCTCTAATCTATCATAACTTCTTGTTATCTCCTTTAGCCATGGGTGTTTATAATTTGGCATTACATTGCTCCTTTATGTCTCTCATGGTGTTAATGTATGCTCAATTTGAATGGTCACCATTTTTTAGGGGTCTCCCTTGGAGATCCCCCATTTCCATTCACCATCCTTAGATGCCTTACCCACTCTCACAAAGTTAATTCCTAAGGAATTCTACCCTAGATTAGTAGGAAAATATTCTTAGCATTTTCTATTGTCCTTTTGAACTAGTCTAATTTGCAAGTTTTATTTGATGCTCTGACCTCTTCTCTATTGACTGACTAGGCTTCCAACAATAATACTAACATTAGCAAGTTAGGTCAAGTTACTAACATCTAAAGCAAGTCACTAGCACTCAAAGTAGGTAACTAGAACCTAGAATAGGTCATCAACATCTATGATAAGTCATTATCATGCTTGCTAGGTTTTCTTCATCTATCACATTTTCCTAGAACCTCTATACCTTTCCAAAAGGTCATGTAGACCACTTTCTAGCCACTTGCAACAAGTTTTCATGCCTTTGTGCTTATCCATACATGCTCTCTCGCTCTATTCTCTTTCTTTCATGAGTTCTAACTTCTATTCTATTCACAACACTAGTTGTTTTGGTTTACTCTAATTATATATGAAACTGTAGTTCATTGTTATCTTCAATTGGTTTTTGATTTTATATGTAGATTAGAAAACATGTAATTATATTTAAGGAAAAATACATCTTAAACATCCCCCTTATTTCATTATAGACACATTGAACACATTGTTGATTATAGAAAATCCCTTTCGATTAAAAAATCCAACCACAAATAATTTCACAATGTATTAACATAGAAACATGATTACACTTAAAATAAAAATTTACTCACATCATAGATGTCATATTCCTAAATTTTGAAGGAATCCAAACAACATTTCCCTACACCAAAATCTTTTTCTCTAAACTAATAATGTGAGCATTAAAAAAATAGGAAAGGGACTAGTTCATGTGCCTTAGTGCCTGTTACTTAAATTTCACCAATAGCTCATTCAAGTAGAGCTCTTTGATTTTAGACTATGGGAAATGTACATTTTATCCTCTCCTATATTGGATTCAATTGCATAAATGAAATAATTCAAAAGATTACGTTTACAAATTACTGCATTTATACAAGTGCATGTAACATAAGAGGGATTTACCACAAATCTCTTCTGAACAAAGAAGTAATCTTTATTGATACAAAAGTGCATATTTGTCTCACACAAGCTGTGAGACTAACTTGACTTATTCAATGAAAGTAAAGAAAAGCATATACATGAATAAGTAAAAAAATACAAATGTGCATATAAGGAGAGAGACCAGTCATTTCCTAAGAATGACTAGTTCAAGGTGTGTTGTTTCGCACTACTGCTAATCTGAGCTGCTTGTCCCTCCTAGATCCTCATTGTTCCTAATTCCTGCATATGGCAATAACAATGATTTTAGAGCAATGCTCTAAGCAATGAAAAGTCTCAAACCTTACATGAACATTCACTTATGCATGTATAAACTGATCTCTAGATGCATTAAATAAGCAACATAGCATAGGTGTCCTTGAAAATGAGAAAGAAGTGATCAAACACATCTATGATATGCTTTGTTTATCTAACTGTTTGTTCCTTGTGCAGATATAGGACAAGTCTTGTTACTGTTCTGATTCAGTTAAATACAACATGTGGGGTAAATGTGGCTCCCATGAGGGTAGAGCTCAACATGCTACCCTCTGATGTTTTAAGAGGAATAGGAAATTGAGCAACTTGATCAAAGATATACATGTTATTAATGCATTAAATCAATATGGAATCACACCGGTTGATCAACTTTCATTATCAGATTCAAAAGATGCATCAAGTTCAATTATGCATCTCTTAAATAGTGAAGGAGAAAATCAAGGCATGCCTGAAATCATCATGAAACAAATGGGACAACAAGAGGGAGCAATCTAAGGGGTTGTCAAGTCTCTCTCACCTTAACCCTATTGGACAACCACACATCACATAGAATGGTGAGCTTTCAGGTCCCCAACATAGGTGACATGTGTCTGCCCACTAGGTTTAAGGTGAGGAGACAGTGTTTATTTGTTGCACATGATCAAAAGGACTGAAATATTGTGGAAACCAAGTTACAAACTTGTGGGGCAACAAGCAGTTGTTAGGGAAACCATGAAGATTGGGGCAATCCTAAAGGAAGAATGCATAAAACAAGCTTCCAATGATGAAATTGTTCTAGTAGACACAATGCTAGATAAAATGTCAGACTATGCAAGTGAGGTCAAGGTTGTCAACAATCTCAAGGACTATACTATGCCCAAGTCACAGTGTTAATGACTATGCAAGACTTTGAGAGAAGTTTAATAGCCATCAAGGAAATCATGAACAGTCATAAAGTCACAAAGAATGGGGAAAACACATGATAGAACACAATACAATAAGCAAGTGGAAGAAGGTTATGAAATCCTAAAAACCTAGGTCAACTTCATGAGAAAATCATAATGATATGATTGCTATCATATGAATAGTTTCTTTCAAAAGGGGGTTAGTGTGATTTATTACCAAATGAATAGATGCTATGGCAGTCATATGGAATGAAAAGCACAGTCACGGTAATCAAATGGGCAACCATCATCCAAATCTTAGTCCACATAGCATTTGATATAAAAGGATTACATGGCATTTCAGTCATAATAAAGAGGACAACAATGGCCTTAAAAAGGTAAGCATCCTCAAAATATAGTCCCAATCTCATGCTACAGGGCAGTCCACAATGATCTCATGCTATACGGTAGCTAGAGGACAGTCAACTCTAAAGGAAAAAATTATGATGGTAACTATGCAGTCTTAAAGAATGCACTCATGCTAAGAGAATTACAAAGGGATAGTTCACATGCTTACCTCTGCACATGAAGACAATCAACTAGAAAGGGAGATGTTAGCCCTCTCAAAGACATTTAGCAGTAACAAGCTTCAAAGATCAATCCAAACAGGTATACTGCATGGAATTGTCTCAGAGTAAACAGTGGCTGTAAGTGATAGTCATGTCAAAGAACAATGAAAGGCAATGCTATATGTAGGCCTGTTTTGATAGTTGAGAGCAGATAATCATCCTTTGTTTCAGTGAGATTAATAGTAATAAGTGTAGTCTTCATAATGCCCTTTGTAGGAAATAGTACTTCGCATGACAAAAGTGCATATGGGAAATCAGTCAAACACATTGTGAAGCTTGAGCAGTCCATGGAAGCATGTTGTGAGCATAAGTACAATATATACTATATAAGGAGCAATAAATACCAATTTTGCAACAACACATGACCCCAATTTTCATGGCAATATGGCAGTTGTTAAAGTTCAAGAATCAGTTCTTTGCCATATGAGACAAGGACAACAAGTGAGAGTACAAGTGTTCAATCACTATTGATAGGCAGTCTTCAAGTAAACCTTGCATAAAAGACAACCAAGTAGCCATCAACAACAGTATACAAGGTGAATATGTCTACATTTTACAAAAAATTGTGGTGGTTTTCATGATCTATGAGGAGAAGATAATTACAACAATAAATGAACAAAGGACAACATAAAGGTAGTTAAGGAGGTAAGACTCATATAACAGAGCCTTCATAATTTTTAAGAATTGCAGAATGGAACATATTTGAGCAATAGAAAAGGAAATTCTCATGCACGAAATAACATAGTCATGAAACAGTGACCTCCTCTCAAATGCTATTTGATATCTATGTGTTACGATATAAAACATTTATGTTTTTCTACGGTGCAACTGGAATTAGAATTTCAAAGCAATTCTTAATATCTTGCTGCTAGAAACAAAACTTTGGAACCTGTAGAAATACATAAACCCTTGTGGCCATGAGATACAACAAAAAAGGCAGTGCTCATGAAGGAATGCAAAAAGGAGAAGGCTCATGGAAGTTACAACCACGACCATGAATGGAGCTAAAAAAGGATGCATAAAGTCTTTGATATGCCCATACTGCGCAATGACATTGAATCATTTTGCAGATCATGTTTATTTACATGACAACTTTTCTTGTGGAACTCTTGGATGAGTTCTTTTTTCAATTGTCTAAACCCTCATGATATCTCATTCGTGATATAATCTCACAACAGAGAAGATTTTTACAGTGGAAAAAAGCAAAATACCCATGCTCAGTGAATAGGCCAAGCCACAACTAACAGGAAATAAAGAAAATGTTTTTTCTAGAAGCAAATGGAGTTGAGGTTTTGAAGGAACCTGTGACTTTTGTTGTTAAGCATAAGCCCAAAACGGGTTTTGAATTCCCGACACATGAAATGCAAGGGATTTTCCCAGAATACAAGAAATGGGGCAAAGAATGAAGATTTTAAGCATTCTTTTTCCAGAAGGGTGAAATATGGAAAATGCCCAAGAGATTCACTAAACAAAATTAACAGGCAATGTATGGCCACAACCAAAATTATTGGTTTTATTCACAAACTGTGCGAAGTCTTCAGGAAAAGTGCATATAATTTCTAGAAAAATGCAAGAGAATACAAAGAATGGCATGGAGTTTTGTTTTAGAAGGACACAAAAGTATAAAAACCCTAAGCTATTCTCCATGGCCATGACTAGAAGAACATTTTTTTCTCATAAAACAACAAAATGAATTGAGGGTTTCTTTGTTTAACTTCATATAGAGGAAATATAGCTTTTCTTTGTTTTATTGTTAGATTGATGGGCTTGAAACGAGCTATTTCTTTTGCTCAAAATTAGAGAAACTTGGGTCGACAAATCTTACCTGAGCTGTTATGCATTTTTCCTCCATTTTTTACAAGTTTTTGTTACAAGAAATGGCCCTTTGTTCGAGCTTCATAGCTCCTCATGGCGGCTGTTTGATGAAAAGAACAACAACGAAGAAAAGTGGAACAAAAGTTCATTAGAAAATGCTACAGGCTGCGGCCAAAATGAATGAAAGGGCCTCCAAAAGAGGTGAAAAAATACATATTTTGTGCAACAATCCCAATTTACCTGCTATTCCATGTGTTTCTCCTCAAAAAAATTTCCAAGAAACTAGTCAAGATCTCCATTTTCTGTGCAAAACTCCAAACCCTATAGTGGCAACATGTGTCTTCCAGAATGCTCGATGGTAAAAAATGATTTTTTTTTTCCACATTTTTCCATCTTTTGTTGCTTAGGGTTAAAACCCTATCTTTGGTGGTTGATGGGAATTTTTCCCTTTCATTTTAAAATTTGAAACACATTTAATTGTGTAGTGGGGGCCGAATGGGAGTTTAAAGACTTAGGCAAATTCTTGCCTTGTGCCTTTTGAAAACTTGATGCCTTGTCAAAAAATTGCTAAGCGTTTCAAAATAAAACATGAGGAGTGTGCCAAGTCACACATATTATGCCTTTGATCTTTGGTCATGTGATATGGCTTGAAGACTTTCAAATATTACTTCCAAGAAGTGTGGAAGCCTTTTATGATCATGTAGGATGAAAGTTGAACCTTTGTTTTGCCTTGAAAAATTAGAGATATTGACTATTGTGTGGCCTTGAAATGCAGAATAAAGGTAAAGTGAAGATGATAAAATGCCTTGGAGTTTTATTTTGTTTAATGCTTTTGGAAGCATTTTGGTATGGCATTGTATTTTGCATCTTATTTCAAAGTATAAAGATATCATTTAAGTGATTTGCAAATCACTTTTATTATGTCTTTTTAATGCAAATGTAATGCAATTCAAAGAGGTGGTGGGCCCTCTTGTATTTTGCTTTAAAATGTAAAATAACTTGATTAAGTGGTGTATTATGAATCATTTAATCAAGTTATTATCTTTAATGCTTTTTTGGAGTCTCGTGTTTTCAAAACACACATATTGCATGGGTCAAGGCTGGGAGACAAAATGATGACTTGTAGACATGAGGAGGGTGTGTGAGTGGAGCATTTGACTATTTTGGAGAAACATGTGCTATTTTGGAGGCTGTTTTGTCACACTTTTGGCATGACTATGGTGTTGGCTTGACCTTGGACTGTTTGGAGGACTTTTTGGAGTGATTTTAGAAGGTTCTTTTTTGGCCTCATTGCTGCATTCGACTAGAACCTTCTAGATGGACACGTGTGAGGGGATTTGATGGGTTTTGCTTAAGTATCTTCATTTTTGGCATTTTGGAGGGAGTTCTTTCTTTCCAGTAGAGTGATAGCTTTAGCTTTTGGAGTTATTTTTTTAGCATGGAGTAGTATTGTAACTCAGATGGACTATTATACAGTGAGTAACTTTGAATCAATATAATAACATATTTTACCTTCTCATTTCATGTTTCATGGTATGTTGTTAGTGATTGATCAGTTTGTTTTGTGAAATTTATCTTTCCTTACAAACTTGTCTCATGTTTAGGCATCTGTTTAGCAGAAAATGCATGTTAATAGGTTATAAGTTGTGTTAGCCAATAGTGTTATTAGTTATGATACTTTTGTTTCCTTCTAAAAGTCCCGTTTAAAAAACCTTCTTATAAAATATTTATGTGAAATGCATGTGAAAGTGAGTTGTGTAAGCAGAGTTTTATGATATTGATTTGAATGTGAGAGGTTGTTATCAGGTCCTGGTTAGTTTTGGTGCATCACCTTAGGTTTTTCAGTTTATTTTCATGTTTCATGCATTTCTTACCCTTTACCTCAGAAATCAGTAGTTAGGTGGCATCAAAAGGGGAGCCAACCCATAATCTGGAGGTCTGCTTTCAAATAGGACACCCACAACTTGAAAGCAGTCCCATGTTACATCCAAACCTGCTAAGTTCATTCAGAGCTTGGCATTAGGGTGCATATTTGGATCACTAACAGTGCCAACTTCTATGTTGGGAGCTTAAGTCATGATTATCTCTTTAAGAACCATTCTAACTTAAGTGTAACTCCCTTCATCATAAATTATTTTATTTTTCTGATCATAACCCCTCTTTACCATGCTCTTATAAAGTAACCTCCATAACATAGCCAACACTCTAAATGGTGAGATGTTTTATGCAAGGAATCTCATGGATTCCTCCAAGAGTGACACCCCATTCAATGAAGGACAATTTTTACAAGACCTAATAAACATTAAACTATTATCAGGATTGGAAGGTGTAAAAAATGTATCCTAATTGTAGATACTCAAAATATCCTGATTGATATCATGCATTTGATTCTGATTAACTAACTTCGATTCTTCCTTGATCATTTATTTACTAACCAATTAATTGAATAATCTTTATTTAATTAATGCATCAAAATTCCTCCTTTAATTAAATAAATCAACTTTATTTAATTAAAATCTTAATGTTCTCTTTTTGATTAAATAAATCAACTTTATTTAACTAAATCCTAATGTTCTCTCTTTGATTAAATAAATCAACTTTATTTAATTAAATCCTAATGTTCTTCATTTAATTGAATAAATCAAAGTTATTTAACTAAATTGCTAATCCTCCAATATCCTCTCATTTGATTTAAATAAATCTAAATATCTAAATCAAATGTCAAATCAAATGTCAAATCAAACTAACTTCATCTAATTTAATTAATCCTAATTAACTCCTAACACTAATCCTCCATTCCTCTAGCTTTTGCAAGTTGCACATGTAAATCAATTTATTTGATTTATTAATTATCCTATTTTCATTCAAATATGGTGTATTCTTGGAATATTCCACTTATTTGAATTCTCCCTCCCAAAGGACTTTTGTCCTCCAACTTGGCATTAAAGGCTCTTACATGTCCTCTCCTTGAGCCAACTTGGCATTAATTCCTCTTACATCCCCTCTTGCACAAGTCACTTCTTCAAATTCAAAATCCACCTACATGCATTTAACATGCACATTGTTCAAAATGTGCTCCACTCTCCTTCATTAGCATGTTGACAAGTGGCACAATGCCATTGGTCCCTTCTTTAATCCCACATTCATCCTATTCTTCATTGTTCAAACCTTCTTCATTATAAATAGAGGTCTTCTCTATTGATTTGGGATCCACAAGTTCATCCACAATCATTCACAACTTCATGCAAATACATTATAGGCATTTGAATCCACAATCATCTAGATTTTTATGCAAGTTAGCATAGAATTCATCATCCATAGCTAGGTTATTGGCATTTTGCATCAAGGAGCACACAATCATCATCAAGCTTATCAAGGAATTGGGAAAGAGCTTCTTTCCACATCAAAGAAGCACCAATTCACCCATGGAATGCTGGTTTGAGCATTTTGAATAAGATTTCATTAGCTTTTATTTGATATTTTACCTTGTTTTCTTGTTCTTGTGTTTGAATGAATTTCATGGGGAATGTTTGGTTTAAACTTGTTTGAGGACTAATGTTTGTTTGTTTGTCCATGTTTGAATAGGTCTAGGTTGAAGCATTCACACTAACAAATATATAATACTATTGAGGTACACTTGAATTTACACCATCATAAATAATAGAGTATATAATTAATGTTGTAGATTTGAACATACATCCTTTGTTGATGGATCACCACACCTTTGGACAATAATCTCAACCTCAACCTACTTCATCTATTACCAACCATTTCTTGATACTATTGAGGTACACTTGAATTTACACCATCATAAATAATAGAGTATATAATTAATGTTGAAGATTTGAACATACATCCTTTGTTGATGGATCACCACACCTTTGGACAATAATCTCAACCTCAACCTACTTCATCTATTACCAACCATCTCTTGAATTCTTATGAATGCAATCATAAATTTGAGATAAATATTATTGATGATCAATTGTTTTCTTGTTCTCCCTTCCCACATAAGAAATACATTAGCTTTTGATTTACTAATTTGTAGAAGTGTGAATACAAAGGAAAAGGTCTAAGACACCATGAAGATGGTATTTGTGAACTTATTCAAATTCAAGGATATTTCAATAAATAAGGAATTATATATATCCATCCAAATGTTATTAAAGGTAGAAACCATTATATTAAACTACATGTTTATTCTATATCCATATTATCCCAAGTAATGAGCCATTTCCTATGTATCTCCCATCTTTGTGCTTCATCAATAGATTTTTACAAAGTATACTTCATATAGATGATACCCTACCACTTTGTACTAGACTATGTATCCTCCCTCTTCTTGCTTGTATCATATGTGTTTAGCTTGTATTTTTAACGTTATCCATCCTACCCATTGTCTTTGATCAAGCTTATGTTGGGGCATTTATTTGGCTGGTCTTATATAACCCACCTCTATATGTATTGTTCTTGCTTTCCTTTCTCTATCTAAATATGTATGTCATTGGTTCCAAATCTTCTTTTATCTTTATGGCCCTTTTTGTGTGTGATGTTTTCCTATTGCCGAAAATTCATGCACTTACTTTTCTACTATCAATTTTAAACTACAAAAATATCTTCTTGTGCTTCAATTCTAAATATTTCACACATACAATAATCTCTTCCTTTTTATGGTTAGTTGAAACAAACAAAAATTTAAGACCAAAATCCTTGTATATCTTTGTCCAATGCTTTCTATGGCACTTACATTTCTTACAATGTTTACATTTCCATTTCTCTCTTGTTTGCTTAATTTAATATTTTCTAAAATAATACAAGTTAGACATCATTTTTCTTTGATTCTATATCTCACATGGCACTTGTCCTCACTAGGAGAAAAAATTGGGGAAATTTTTTATTTCCCCCTTATCTCGTGCACAAATGAGTACATATTTCAAACATGAAACCTATTTTAAGTCACCACATTGCTATTGCTATATCTATCCCTTCTTCCTACAATCTATCTTTCCCTACCTCAAATTGACTTCATCCCACTATGTGCAATCAATTTAAAGGGCACCCATACTCTATCCTATATATACCATGTTCACATATAGTGCAATGGTTAAAGTGGCTCTTTATGAGTCTTACACTACACACCTTGGTTAAGTTGACCCTTCATGAGTCCTACACCACCTTTCTTAAAGTGAATCTATGGAATGGGTCCTACATTATGCAATTGGTAAAGTGATAAAGTCATTGGTCATACACCTTATAATGGTTAAATTGATTCCACCATGTGTCTTACACCACATCTTGGTTAAAATGATCCTTAATGGATCCTACATTGTCTACATTAACAATGGATTAAATCCTTTAGAGTCCAACTTGGTAATAACACCATGATGATTGCATACGATAATGTTCCATCTTGCTAAATCTCTACTTATGGTTTCATGGAGATCAACTTGGTCACAACTCCATGAATCCCCTCTAGATTTAACAAGATAAAATTAACTACTTCAAAATTTACAAAATTGCTTTTTAGGATATTTTTATTGTGTATGATGATTTCCCTTATCACGTTTTTTACAAATCTAAAAATGATGCTTGAGCAAAGATAGTAAAACATCAATAAAGAACTCTCTAGTGTCCTTTCAATTAGGCATAAAAAACATGATTTCTATTTTTACTTTAACATACTTGATTCACTGTAGCTCATGTGTACAAAAGTGGAGGAAAAATGTAGAAACAAAAAAGTGCATTCTTAATACTTTTCCCTGTAATTTAGCACCCTTATTTATTAAGCATAATATTGTCTATTTTTTAATCTTTTAACATCTATTCGTGAGCCTACACTTAATATAAGAAATAGCCTTGTTCACATATAAAAATTCCATCCTTGTTCCCCTCCTAACCTTTCTACTACCTCAAACTACCATGTCACAATATTGTCCTCCAAAAAAGATCATGTGTAATAACATCCTCTGCATTCAAAAATAGTTTTTTCACCTTACCTCTTACTTTTCTTCCTTCCATTTGTAAACCCTAATCCACTCCCTAAAGGTAAAAGATTTGATGCAACTCAATAAATAAAGATCATGGAAATGAAAGCAAGGAAACTTAAAGGAACACAAAGAAAAGCACCCAAAAATCACACAAGGCCCACATACAACAACAACCACACACTAGACATCTCCATGGCTAGACCTCCATTAACATAACAACACACAATCATTCTCACATCTACAACACACATTTTAAGAAACTTGTAATATTCTCCTTTGATTAACTTTAGAATTTGATTGAGGAAAAGCTTAATACATGTGCTACATAGATCAAATGACAACAATTTTTTTGGAGCTACATGTGAACAAAACTGTAGAGGACATTATTACGGTCATACAAGACACAAACATGCCAACCAAAATACTAGTGTGGTTGTACATGAAACCAACATTCCATTTAGACACTAGTGTGATTATATGAACACCACCATCATGCTTGACATGGCATCACTACCTACAATATAATCCTTATCGACATTGATACAAAACATAGAAAGTATGACTCTTTCTGCACCCCAATCAACTATTGAATTAGTATGCTTCATAGATCCTACACCGCCTACATTGATCATGTATTACATCCTTTATGGAGGCCAACTTGGTAAAAACTCTATGATTATCACATACAATGTGAACCCATCTTGATCAACCTCTACTTCTAGGTTTCATGAAGATTAACTTGGTCACATCTCTACAACTCCCCTCTAGATTCAACAAGATAAAATTTAATTGCTTAAAAATGTGCAAAATTGTTCTTTAGGATATTTTTATTGTGTATGATGTTTTCTCTTATTGTGTGTTTTACAAATCTAAAGATGATACTCAAGCAAATATAGGAAAACAACATTTGAGTATCCTTTCAATTAGGTATAAATATCATGATTTTTATTTTTACTTTAATATACTTTATTCAATGTAGCTCACATGTGTGCTAGAGTGGAGGTAAAATGTGGAGACAAAAAATACAATTTTTGCAATATCCCTCCCATTTAGCACTCACATGTAGCACCCTTATTTATTAAGCATAATTATGCGAATTTTGACCATTTGATGCAACATTTGTCCCTAAATCTACATCTAATATCATGAAAAACCTTGTTCACATCTAAAACTTCCATCTCTATTCCTCTCTCAATCTTTATATTGCCTCAAATTACCTTATCAAAATATTGTCCTCTGGGAAAGATTGTATGCAATAACATCCTCCACATTTAAAAATAGTTTTCTAACCTAAGCTCCTATTTTTCTCTCTTTCCACATGTAAACTATAATCCACTCCCAAAAGGAAAAAAAGGTTAGATTCAACTTAATAAAAATACGTTTAAGAGAAGGAAATCAAGGCATTTTAGATGAACATAGAGAAAAGCACCTATAAATCAAACATGGCACATGCACCAATCACCACACACTAGACGCCCATATGTAGACCTCCATTATCATAACAACATAGCACCATTCTTTCGCTTAGGTCACACACATTCTAAGCAACTTGTAATACATCCCTTTGAGGAACTCAATAATTTGATTGAGGCAAATCCCAAATGTGCCACATGCACCAAACTACCCCAAGACAACCATTTTATTGTAGGTTAAAGGGCACCAAACTAAAAAGGAGGTTGTATGAGACACCAACATGCCAACCAAACACTAGGATGGTTGTATGTGACACTAGCGCACCAATCATATACCATTACATTTGTATAGATAACATCATGCCTAACATGACATCAATGCCCACAATACACACCTATTTGACATCTATATAAAATATATAAAATAGAACTTAAATCTAATAGTATAGTTCTTCCTCTTATTTTTTTTATTTGTTAAAATTATCTTAATCTCTAAATAAAACATATTTCTCTCACTTTATTTCTTTTAACATTTTTTTTTAGACTGCAAGAATCGGGTAGCCCCCCTATAAACTGCAGTGCGCTTGGTAAACTTTTTTCACATGATTGACGATGCTAGCACAACATACCTTTCGGTATCATAAGGACTGACAAGGGGGGAGACTAGACCTTGTGACCTCCTACCTAAATGCTTTAACCAATCGAGTAGGCCCCTATCCTATTACTTTTAACATTTACTTTAAATAAAGAACCTCTAATTTTTTAAAAAAATTAAATAATACAAAATGAAAAAGACAAATAGAGAATCATTTTCCTATATTGAATTGGTTCAAAGTGTAACTTTACCAAAGCATTGAATGAAATTCAAAGCTCATTTCACCAACCATGGAATAACCTACCTTTGTACCATTACCTAAATAATAAAAACATTTAATAAAACATGTGACCAACCTTGTGGAGACCTAACTATCTTCGTAAGTTAGAAGAGAAAGGGTAGGAAATTGGGTAAGTATAAGAAAGTTTGGTGCAAAAGTTTGAATTCAACTTAACCAAACATTTTGTTTGCTTTTTAATATTATAAAGCGTTCAAGAATGGTAGGTGAGACTGTCTCAAACAATATTTATTTATTTATTTTCCTTAACGTGGCTTATTGCAGGTTAGAAAGTGCGAGCTTTTATATATAAATATATTTTAATTATGATAATAGTTTTATTTTATTATTTATTAAATTGTTGGATAGATATGGACCAATTGGTAAATAAACTTGCTTTCATAATTAATTTAATTTTTTTTCATTTTAAAAATTATATAATATATAGTTTTCTATAATTGTTTTGATTGGAGGTAAAAAAACGGGTTTTGAAGGGTTCGAACCCTTCACAAAATAAAGCAGCTGATAAAAAAAAGAAAATAACAATCAGCCCAACGAGAGGGAACCAAGAGCCAAAAAGCAGGCAAAAAGAAGGCAGCCACCATATGATTAGTTTTCTATAATTGTTAAAAAGGACAATATATTGAATAATTTTTGTGTTTTATTAAATTTAAAATATTATTATATATTTATATTAAAATAATTAAAATATTAATAAATAATATTTATAATAATTATAAGTTTAAATATTTTATAAAATTATGATTGATAGAATAATTTTTTTTTAAAAAAAATTATTTACAATTTTTTTAATAACAATAATTTTTATAGATTATGTAGGCTCTTTTTTCTTGAAGTAAAAATATATTTTGTATTTTTTAGTAGTTTGAGGTGTTTTTACTTTTTTTTTTGGTTCGTTTTGACCCTTTCTTGTATTCTTCTCTTGAATGTGGTTTAATGTTTTTCTATTGTAATTTTATGTGAATTTCTAATGTAGAGGAGGGTCCAAACCAATTCCTCCTTCCTAATAAAAATTATAAATATTTAAGAAGTGTCATTTTTAGTAAATCAACTCATTTGAAATAAGAAATAAGAAATAATCTTAATAATGAAAAAAATACTTTTCAATTAAAAATATGCATTAATTTTGTTTCAAGATAAAATAAACTTATAAATTAATGATGAATGAAACTTGTCTATGCC
>VDFB02090403.1:45877-67058 GCA_007258455.2 Sequoia sempervirens | reverse complement strand
TGCTTGAATGCATGTGCATTCCTCATTTATAATTCTTTTATACTTTTAATAGGGTATAATTTTGTGGATTAACCTCCACCACGGTTTTCCCCCTAATAGGGTTTCCATGTAAAAATCTTGGTATTATGTGTGTTTTTGATGTGGTTATTGTTTATGCTTTCATTTTTATATATCATCTCTGAGAATAAGTTTAAATTTTATAATTTTTTTGACAATTGATTCACCCCCCCTCTCAGTTGTCTACCCTTGTGTTGCCAACAATATTCTATAGGTGGTAATAATTTACTATTGTTTTATTGCTATTTAAGATGTATTGTGAGATTATTTTTATCATATTTTAATTTGTACATTGTTATAAAACTTGATCAACCCAATAACCTTGTACATTTTCCTTATTATATAGGTCTAAGATTCTATGTGTACATTATGAAAAGATGATAATCATGTAGTTCAAAATTCATGAATATCATCTTGGAATATAAGTTATAATCTTATAAATTATGAGTGACCCTATAGTATTGGATATGCATGGTAATTATTGTGTGATCACATTGTAATACTTTAATAAATGGTAGAATTGAAGGTTAAGAGGTTAAACACATAAATTATAAATTATCCTTTTGAAATTGTAAATTCATGGTATATTTCATAAGACATCTATATAATTCTCATCATAATTTTGATTAGAAAATTGATTTTATTAAACGTACTCATGAATTTAAATTTCAAAGGGATGGCCTATGAATTAAAAGAAAAAAAAAGATATAAAGTAAAGGATAAAATAGATATATTATGAAAAAAAATATAAATATAATCAATGTTGGTATCTTCAATTATTGATCATGTGTTTCTTTGAGTTATAATGGAGATGTGTCTTGTGCTATTGAGGATAATAGTTAATTTATAGGGGGAGAAATGTTATGTGACTTTTCCCAAGAGAAGAGAAAGTTATGAAATAACCCTTTGAAATTAAAAAGGGAGATAGAAAAATAAAGGATAGTATGATCCTTTGGTTAAAGAGATATTAATAAAAAATATGTGTAAAAAAACTTTTAAAAAGAAGGTGGAAGAATAATTATTTAGTTAAATAATTATTAAATGCAACCTTTGTGAAAGGGTGTGATGGTTTGGGAAACCACTCCCTAAGCTTATATAAGCATTTATGTAAGACTTGGAAAGGCATTCAAGAATGGGAAAACATTAAAGTATGGAGAACATTGTAGGAAGAGGAAAGTGGTTTGGTGAGCTATGGACATTAGAGAAGGGGACATAGAGAGTGTGTCCAACTCGAGGTACATAGTGCACCCTAGATTATCATGGCCAAGTTTGCTATGCATATTGAGTAGTTATTATGAGGCATGTTGTATACATTAGGACTAATTACTATGTAGCATGGTGTGGACTTGCGTTGAGCATTGTTTTGTTGAACCAAAACTTATGTGGAGCACATATTGTATTGTATTTTGAAAGGAACTATTTCCTCCTAGATTGTTTCATAGCAAGATCCAATACCTAAACATCTTCTTAGGATGAGAGTAACTTTTCCGAGTACTGTTATTCAGACAAGTATTAAAAATTATTGATGCTACTATATATATATAGGGAATTATCAAATATGATTTAGATATTAATCTATGTGAATTATATGGATGTGTTATTCAATTTATCATGTTAATTAATTACTTTACAATCCTTGTCTAATTATTACATATTATGGTTAAATTGGTTAATCTATATTAGTTAAATACCAAGTAGGACTTTAGAGAGAGTGTGTGGGTGCCACATTGTCAATCACCATAAAATTACCACTCTTCAATTCCATATATTTGTAGCCCATTTTTTCCCACACATCCTAGATTTACAAAGGCCCAAAGAAAGATCCAAGGATGACACCTTGATGCCACTTGTATCCACCCAATTCCACCTTAACCATTTGTAAGTGTGTCTCAACCCACCATTTCTAAGTCACAAATATAGCACTCAAACACACAAATGAGTGCCAAGTGTCCTACGCACACTTCACTAAATTTTGGTTGGTTTAACATCGAATTAGAAGTGCAAAAATCAACTTTTCCCCTTGAATCTCACCCTATGCAACAAAACTCTACAATCCTCCCACTCTATGATTTACTGCTTGAGTCCACCCGTGTCACCAATTAACCCCTCAGAGTCATTGGGTAAGAGTGTTTCTCGCACACCTTCCACGCCAAGATTCACTAGTTTGTCCACTTTGGAGTTGGCTTCTCTATACATGTGGCTAATTGGAAAGTAGTCAAGCCCAAAACCATGCTCCACCATCTCTTGCATCTTCCAATTTGAAATATTACCAGACTTGAGGGTGGTTACCACCAGAGAAGAGTTCCCCTCCACTTTAATACGTCAAAGACTTAATTCATGGAAAAATGAAGCCCCTATATCACCACATGTAATTCTAAAAAATTATACATCCCATGTGGGAGGGGAAGTACCAATTCCCCTACTGTAAACCCACTTGAGTTGTAAATTATGCAACATGCACTTGATCATCCTAGTTCCCCTTTTAATGCCCCATCAAAATTCAGCTTGACCCAAGATTAAGCGGAGGACCTCCAAACTGCTTTGGTTCGAAGATCATGCTTTTCCACTACCTCCTTACTACCAAATTATGGAATCCTAGCCCAAACCAACCCAACCTCAATTTCACATCCCATTCTGTGAATTCCAATTTTTGAGGATTTAGGCTTGCCACCCTACCATTCATAATATCAACTACAGTTGCCTCTACCTTGTTTTTAAAGGATGAAATAAAAATTTCCTTACCTTAGAATATCCTCCTTTTCCACTCCTTCTAGATATCCCACAATAGAATAGAAGGACTAATTATCCATATGCATGATTAAATCGCCTTCCTTTTTAATAATGGACAAGATTTGAAGAGGGACAAAATATCATTCAAAAGTCTACTGACCCAACCCAACTTTGCACACAACCACCTCCAACATTCTTTGGCAAAGGGATATCCAAAAAACAAATGATTTGCCTCTTCCTCACTTGATTTTCACAACACATACCACAACGGGCCTTGGTAGCCAATTTTCCTAAACCTATTTTTTGTCAAAATTCTTCCTTGGTTTACAATCCAAGAGAAGGCCCCTAATTTTTTAAGGCATCTACTATCCCAAAATAACTTCCATGGAAGTGAAATCCTCCCATCCTATCTCCCCAACATCAAGAAACCATCTTTTGTGTTGTACTATCTTGAACTAGGAGTAGTCCAGATCACCCTATCCTTACCCTCTGAAATAATTATGGTTTTGTTCTTGAGAATCAATTGTATCCATGAGACTTCAATAATGGGTAGATTAAGCTTACTAAAGTCCTTCCACTGCTATTTGCATGTCCCAACAACACTATTAATCTCCAAGCAATCCCTAACCTTCATACCCCACCTTTGTGACAAAAGAGCTTTTGTGTGTTGTAGATCTACCAAACTATCAATAGTAGGGTAACCCCCCCAAGAGTCCTCCCAAAAGAGAGTCAATCCACCATTGTAAATGTCCCAAGATAAGAACTCTATTATTAGTAACCTACATTCTGCCATGAAATTCCAAATTCTTGAGCCTTTGGGAAGGGCGACAAATGTAAAAGTATTGTCCTCACTTTTATTTTGTAGGTATTTATTTTGAAGAATTCACACCCATTTCAATTGGAATTATGTATACATCTTCCAAATTAGCTTGGCCCCCAGTGCCTTATTTTTCCTCAAGAGACCCCTTAAAGTTGTACCCTTAGTCTCCTTTTCTTTGCATATCCTATCCTATGTAATTAGCATGGGATTTATGTTATCCGCATTTCCTTTCTAGAAGAAAATTTTCAAGTCCTAGTTCAAAGTCTGATATGTCCCCTTGGGTAATGCTAGAAAAGACAACAAATATATAGGAAATGTGAAATAACCACTTTCAACATTATAAGCCCACCAGTCCCATGATAACCATCACCCTTTCTTGAAGACATTTGACTATTTACCTTTTTTACTAGGGGATCCCATAATTTTCCACTACCCACACCTTTTTCTAGGGGAAATCCAAGGTATGTGCATAGAAATTTCCCTTTCTTGAATCTAATAATTCTAAGGATGTCATACTCTTTTCAAGGAGCAGTGTGAAAAAAATACACTTATGAGTTTTCTTCACTTACCTCTTGACTAGATACCTCTAAGTAGAGATCCAAAACTTCCTTCAACTGGTGAGCTTCATGACACTCAGCTACTCCTAATTTGTGTTGGAGTTGATAGTTAACCCCACAGCTCCCAAAAATCCCAGAAACCAAAATGCTTGTCACATGTAAGAGACCAAAGTAACTGATTTGCTATGCAACCAAGAGAGAAATTATTGAATCCACAAGAACATTTGATATGCATTTTGTATTGAATGAATACATGTGGATTGCACATGGATTCATAATTACAATGAATGTACAAGCCTATAAAAGCATTGCACAAGCAAACCCTAGATGAGGATTTGACAAGATAGTGACAGGTGTTCTAATCTCGTGCAATGAGACAACTTGTCCTAAATTTAGTCCAATCTAATAATAAGAAATCAAACTAAATAATAAAAAATCACTCCTAAGTTTAGCTTAAGTGAACTAAAGTAATAAGGGACTTAATAATTAATTAATGATTAATTAATTATCAAGTGATTATCCTAATTACTCCAATAATTTGCAAAATCCATATAATGAATAAATTACCTTGGATAACATATTGATTGGCATTTGATCTGGTGACAAGAAGGGAAAAAATAAACATTCAAAACAATTATTCAGAATAAAGAAGGATTTCTTGATAGCAAATGATCAAATTCACATGGCAAGTCACATTGCCAAAATCCATAATAAAGGATCATATAAAAGCTTAAAATTTGGTGATATGAGATGTAACTCAACACCAATGCTCATTCAGGTGGTCTCCATCCATATTGTGGAAATAATTGGAAAATATGCATTCAATTCCACATACATTCATTATGAAAAATAAAGTGATGCAAATTTATAATATGTTGAACACAAAACATATATCTGAGTTTAAAGATAAACTCTCTAAAATCTAAACAAAAAGTGTATAAAAAATTGTTTGCAAAAGTAAATCCCACTTTTTCATGATCAATTATATGGTATTTCAAAGCCTTAGTTGCAGTTTAATTAGCATTAGGGTTAATGCTAGCTTAGGGTTAATTTTAACTAGTAGGTCTATAAATATTAGGGCGTAGTTCTAGTTCATAAAGCTGGTCTATGCTTCACTTAGGTCTAAATTCCTCAAAATTTAGAGAGCATAATTACATGCTTGCATAATCATCAAACACATAAACAACATAATTCAAAGTTTCAAACAAATACACCATCATAGAAGAATAAAGATAAGATTAAATGTTGAAAAATAGTATTTATTGTATTAATAGGTATTTGTTGTATACATAATTCAAAATATAATATTTCTTCAAGAGCATTAATATTTCTACAAAATAGTGACCCAAAACCTAGCACAACACATAGTTAGTCAATTTGTCGAGCCTCGTCCATTAAAAGTAGGTAGCATAAGTAGGCGTTATGGCGATGCTCATCAAGGTCGATAGTGTGAAGGTTACCAATTAGGGGGAGTACCTTGCAATAGGGATCCCTATTCCAAGGTGTAGTCAAGATTACCTAAGAAATCATAAATTACCACCATGGTTGCGACTGCATGCAATTCTTCCCTAGACAAATCGTTATCCAGTAATGAAGTAGTGCAAAGATCACAAATTGTCACAAGAAGAGAAAACGATCAAAAGGGTAAGTTGGTGTTGGGTCAAGTACACCAGGTTTAGGTGGTTTGTTTCAGATAGTCTGGTAGTTGGGTAGTCGGGTAAGCGGGTGTTCGGTAATCTCATAACAAAGGCAACGCCTAGCATTCTTTTCATTAGTCTCAAAATTCTCTAAATCTCATAAAAAACCGAAAACCTATAAAGGGCGTTATTTCAGAATTCAGATCACAAGTGTACCTTGGAAAAGACAAAGAAAATACAAACATTAATTTTAATAATGTTTTCTTATGACAGGAAAGTTAAACGTTGAGTATTTCATTTGAAAAGTGGTTTTATGGTTTTAACAGATGGCGGGTGGTATAAGGGAATGGGAGCACCTGTACGAATCAACTCTCGCGGGAAATGATGAAAGACTGAATGTAATGGTGAGTTTTTCCTGACTTCCACCAGCGGATATTTTTTTGATGGCGAGACTCATCTTTGAAAGAGGGAATTGTTGAAGGGAAGTGTTAGCTACTTTTCCCGCATTTTGGAAGAGTGAAGGATCTCAATAGGTATTTACCCACGATTTTCAGGTGTTTGAGCTGCAACGAAGGAAGTTAAAGGGAAGGTTTTGACTAGCAATTCAAAGACCTGGAAAATATCTGTTGGCATGCCAGCTGAGCCCTTTTCTATTAGCCATGTTCTCTCTTTTGATCAACGGTTGATTTGTATTCTACAAAAGGCATAGTGTTATTCTATTGGGAGGATAAAAAATTGTTGAAATAATTAGACTAAAGTTGGAACATCATCAATTTTATGTTTAAGTCATTTTTTTTTTGGTTCAATATCAGTTTAAAAACTTGTATTCATAGTAGATTTTTCTAATATCAAAGCAATTTGAAAGTTATTTTTCAATCATAAATATTGCATAACTATATGTTGTTTGCTCCTATTAAAAGTGTCAATTTGTTGCATTGGATTTGGGTGTATTTTGATGTTGCTTCAGTGGTGAACGATTCTTTTATTCAAAATATTTGCACTATTTCGTATGTAGCTATGAAGCAATATGGTGAAGTACATAATAGTTTATGCTTTGGTTTAGTTGTTTCTCTGTGAATACATGGATAATAGTTGGGAGCAATTAATTTCTTAGGCTTTTCTCATTTTAAATAGGATCTTTTAAGTAGTTTTCTTTATGCATGAGTTGGAATCTTGGAAGTGAAATGTAATACATGTCATATTAAATGCTAAATCTTCATATTATTTGAATGTTTGAAAGTTAAAAGGTTTAAATTGGCAAACCCCGTCATGATTAAAAATAATTGCATAATGATCCCTAAGTGAACCTAGTGCATCAAGACTTGACATTCCCAAGCCTTGGGATAACTAAGATCACCCTTAACCAGGAAGTCCTAGTGATTCTTTCAAGATAGATAGGTTCCTTTATTCAAATGGCAAAGATTTATATGCATGTTGTTGTGTGTGTAATAGCCACTTCAACATGTAGCTTTTTGTCTAACAAGATATCCTTTTTTTTTTCCATTTCATGAGAGTTATAGGTGCAAGAACAAATTAAAGCCCACCACTAACTCTTAATGTGATTACATATAGTTGAACTAGTTTTTTTATGGCTTTTTGGGGATTACTTTATGAAAACTTATAAGTTACAATGCCACTACCAAAATATGATGCCATAAGGAAAAAAAAATTTGAGCATGGAAAATACCAAGGAATGTGGAGGGTCTCCTCATTAACGTATTGCCTAATTATTTGTTATTTTATTTTATTTATTTTCATTATAACTGATGATTTGATAGAAAAGCACATTAAGGTCTCAAATTTGAGTTCATTTTGAAATTCCACTGTAGTAATTATTTAGATTTAAAATATTCCAAAAATATGTGTTTATTGTTTGAAAAACAAAAGAAGTTATATATTTTTATTTAAAATTTTAAATAAAAAGCTATATGTTATTATTAAGTTTGACAAGAAATATTTTCGTACATGATAAAATAACAATGTTCATTGGTCTTAATTAAAAGTGATGTATGGGATGTTGTGATATTTTGGTTGCAAACACAAAAGGTTATAAGATTTAGGTGAAGCCACAAAATGGAAAATCAAAGATTGAAAAATAACAATGTTCATTGGTCTTGGATTATCAAGTGCATACTTGCATCACATCGATCTTACAAAGACCTCAAAAAAATAGGAGATGTTCTTAGTGAATTATTTGATACTCAAGCTTCGAGTGCCAAGATGTCAATCAAGAAAAACCTCTTCAACCTAAAGATGAAAGAAGATAAAAGCATTTTTCAACATATTAGTTCATTTCAATCTTTTCTAAATCAACTTGTTGGTGTTGGTTTTATGATTGAATACAATGATGCTAAAGTAATTCTATTGATTAGTATGTCTTCAAGTTTTGATGATGTTGTACTTATATTAAATAAAATAAATCTAAGTTTGAAAACTATTATTACTTCCTTGATTGATGATGAAAGTAGAGCCAATAAAAACCACATGATTATTGAAGAAGCATTTTTTTTGTCAAGAAGAAGTCTAATATATTAATAGGAATAAATAAATTTTTCAAATGGTATTATTATCAAAAAATTCTAGGAATGTTTAAATAAATTGCATTCAATGTTCCAAGGACCTTTTTAATGTTTAAATTTACTCTTTTATGTAAATTTGTATCAACATGTAAATTTGTATGCATTATTACTTCCCCTTAAGTATGTCAAGGTCTTGGATCAAACTCCACCCATTTTATTTATAATCTTATTTGAACATCTCGGTCCTCTCTTATATTTTCATCTCATTGACCTAGCCCGACTTAGGCTTACTACTTAATACCAAATTACCTTGGTTCACACAAACCCATAGGAAATCATTCCATTTGAAACTTATACAATAAGTTCAATAATGAGGCTCTTATAATCAAGGGGTCAATAGATATCTTTGAAAGACTTGCAATAGTATTTATAAGCTTGTTTTAAGTTATAATCAATGTCAGAGTCATACTTAAGAAAGTTGGAAACACTATGTCGATTGGACCAACATATGAAAATATAGACTAAGTAAAAAATTTACTAATAATATTCTTACTCTTCCAATTTCCTTTACATTGTGGTGCAACCTCATCTTCTTATAACAGTCTAGTTAATAGACTAGATAGTTTATTCATATTTTTCATTTAGTCTAAAATAGACCTTAATGGTCATTAGTAAAGGTATTAGTGGATTATCAAAAGTATCGAGTTTCAATATTAAAGATATGTTTGGTAAAGGACAGACGTAGTGCCACTAAGTGAAGTCACCCTTCCTTACAATATTATGCAACCAAGTGCCAAGGCTCATATTAATTATATATGATTCATGGTTCATATTATAAGGCTATCTAGTAGCTAAAGGACTTTGCTATCTTATTAGAGTTCAATTAGAAAGTATTATCCTTGATTATATTAGTTTCATAGTTAATACATATATATTCCATAATATCCTATAAGTTCATCTTCATGACACACAAGTTAGGTTGGTTACTTAACAAGAAATTATCTTTGTCTACACAAATTTGACTTATCACTTGACCAAGACACTATGTCCTTGTGGAAAACTAAACATCAAGTTTCATTATTGTAATCCTAATCCCATAGCCAAATTCTATATATTCTAATGCAAATCCATGTAAGGCTCTGTTTGGTTAGCTTTGAAGAATCAATACCCCTTAATCATAACACTATAGGATCGGGAGCCCTTAATACTCTAATTAAGCATAGGTCTCTAATGCACTAGAAGGTATCATTTACAACATGGCACCCTTCAACCGCAACACACTCACCAAGGATGTTTCAGAGATGAAGATGAGGTCATCAAGTTTATACCAATGTTATGATTGTGTTATGATGTATAACTTGACAATTATACTTGATAGTTTGTCAATATTCAGGAGTTTAAAGTTCAAACTTGTTTTAGAGTTCTTCAATGATGCATAATCAATTTATCACTTTCTACATGATGAACCTAAGATAAACATGAGTACTAATCTTATTCCATATAACCACTAAAGAAAAGAACATGCAAAAACTTCAACTTATATTTATAAGATAGTTCATAACATTCAAAAATAAAATAATTTTAGTCTTATAAAATTAATCCCAATAATGCCCTTCTTAATAACATAATATTATATTCTTAATCTCTCAAACCCTCATTTAGCTACAGGAAATAATAGTGCTGAATTAAACAGTATTTTAGGAAGTAATAGTATGGGATGAGAGTACTTACCTATAAGAATGATATGGAAGACATTCATGGCGTGCGCATGGGAATCAACTTCTCTCCCTCTGGTCACATCGTGCATCTTATGGATGTCCACGCTTGCTCGTAATCTCTTCCTCAGGTGCAGTCTAGAAGGAAATGTCTTCAAAGGTTATGAACTCTAGATTTACAACCGCTCACTGTGTCTACTTGAAAGTTTCTAAGGCCTTTTCAACAAATCCGTTTTGTTGCAGGTCGGTATGATGTCGCCATGGGTTGTGAAGTCCAGCTCTCCACACCCTCACGTCATTCTCTCCTTCCTCACGCCTTACTCTACCCTCTACTCTTCCTGCGCAATTTCCTTCCCTTCCAAACCAAGCTTGAATATGCTTCTAAGGCTTTTTCAATGGATCTGTTTTCTCCCCTCTGTGTGTCGTCCTCTCCTATACTGTGCATTTTCTTTTTTCTCCCTTTTCCCCTCTTTCTGCCTTCTATCTTCTCTTTCCCCTTCCATTTTTTGCATTCTCTCTACCTGCGTGATTTTGCCTATCTTCCCTTCTCGTTTTCCTCAACAGTGCATTTCCTATCCTCCCACTTCAGCACAGGTTGGGAGGGCGTTAGCAATGGCTGTTGATTCTCGTCTTAATCCTCACTTTCTCCATGCCTTTCTTTGCATTCATTTCCTCACGCATTCCACTTTCCTCCACATTTTTGTCTCCCTAAAACGAAGTTTGATGTACTCTTTACAGTAAGATCTAAGCTGGCCATGTGAAATACATAGAACACTTTTGAAGTGTAGGACATGATATTTATTGACTCAGCATTGTTTGGGTGTACTCTTCAATGGGCAAAGGCTATCCAGCCCCATGCACCTGCATAACAGTCCGTCCGCGTGCCAGCCTGAGAATTCTGTGCAGTAGCCGTATTTGTCAGTTTTTTATTTTTTTACCGTGCCCAATATATGGGAATTATATATAATATGTTTTTAATGTTTTAATATATATAATATGTCTCTAAATTTATTAATTAGTTTATGATGAAAACATATATTGTAAATTAATTAATAAATTTAAAGAACATATAATAGTTTTTAATTAATATTTATATTATAAATTTTATCATATATTATAATTAAAGTTATGTATTATTCTATTTTTAAAATAAGTCAGATTTATTTAATATTTTTTAAATATTTTAATAGATTAATTAATTTTTAAATATAAATTGATTAAAAAGAGAAACTTGAGAAAAAAATATATCTCAATATATTTTATTTAGATTTTTTTGAAAAGATGCCTAATGAAAAATTCATATGAAAAATCAAACCTAAATCCTTGGAAATATGTGGTAAATAAGGTGAAGACGATATTTACCACATCACTTCGATGTTAATCTATAGTTTAAACTCTCTCTAGTTATCATCCATAAAATATGGAAGTCAATGCACAATAGAAAGTAGAAATTGTGAGGACATTCATAAAATGATAAAACATATCAAAACTAGAAATACAATGTAGTAATGCATGTAACTATTGAAAATAGGTAAATTGATTCATTTTAAAAATATTTTAAAAGTAATTTTTTTTTTTATAATATATTGTATTATATATTTATTTACATATCAAATATACTAATGTAAAAAATTATTGATATAAATTAGCACTTTTATAAATTAAAACTATACAATTATTATAATATATGATCCCCATCTTAGTATGCATATGAATAATATAAATCATGTTTTTTAATGTAAAATTTATAATAAATAAAATTGATAGATAAATATAATATATGTAATGAGGATAATTTCTCACAATCTATTTGTGTTACAAATTAAGAAACATCATTAAACATTAACATACAAGTAAGTAGAAACTATGGAATTTCTTTATGGTGTTAAATTGCACAATCTTAAACATTTGCATTCTTTCCAAAATAAGGAATGTCTAAAATTAGTTCAATGTGTTTAGCCTAATTCTATATCTAAATCTAAGTCTAAGTTTGATTTTAAGTTTGAGTATGAGATACGCTATGATGTAAAGGATTATCATACAATTACAAGTGGTGTGGGGTAGGCCCCTTAGTTTGGAAAACTAAGATAAGAGGATGAGATCATCATGTATATGGTTGTTGAACCATGAAAGTAGTATTACCATCACAATCTATATGAATATGAAATCATGTAAAACCTATAAATATAATGTGGATAATATTTCCCCTCAAGTTTAATAGTTTATTTATTGTAAATTTAATTTGTGAGTGTATAATGAAATATGTTGATACTCTAATTTTCTTTTATCATATATACTTGGAGTCACTTTCCTATAGATTCTTACAATCTAGTTACTCCTTGTAAGCTATTTTTAGTGACACTTTATATTTTAGGACCTCTCAAGTATTTCATTTATATAATATTTTTAAAATAAAATTGTTTGTGAAACTTATAATAAATGAATTTTTAATTCTTTTGTTCAAATTTAATTATATTTAAAATTTGATATCATTAATTATTAAGTTTCATATATGCATTAGATTTTATGATTTTTATCTCTAATGTCATTATCTTGTTTACATGATAGGGGATGTTTTTGGTAACTATTAAAAATATTTGGAAAATAAAATAGTAATTATACTATATTAGTGTTCAAAAGATATCATTATAATATTTTAAAATAGTTGAGGGAAATTTGTGGTCAATAATTTACTTTAATTATCTGTTTTATATTTTTTAATGCATAGTTGATAATTTCTAAAAATAATTTCTAAAGATGTTTAAGATTAAGGGGGCATCTAAAATGACTATGTACTCTAATTTGTCTATATCAAATTGTTAAATTGTATTAAAAAATTATTGATGTGATTTGTGAAAAGTGCAAATAAAATAAATATAAATATAAATAATAAAAATTTGTGAGATTATTTTTTATTTTTTTAGATAAATAATTTTTTAATATAATTAAATTTTTAAAAAATATTAAAATAAAATAACAATTTATTTTAGTATTTCTTTTAAAAATTAATTATTCACAAAATGATTGTTTATTTTCATAATGTTGATTGTTAAAATGACAATGTTAAAAAAATAACTAACTTTTTAAAACTACTAATAATATTTTATAATTAACTTTTAATAATTACTAATTGTTCACAAAAGAAGTTACCTTGGGAAAAATTTCAATGAATTTAATTGGTATGGATAACATATATGCAAGCTATTAAATTTTTTAAATTCATATGATAAGCTTGTAATTGATTTTATTCTAACCCACTCCTCTAGAATAAGGTCTTGAGAGAGCTTCATGTATCTCAAAAGGGTAGAAACTTTGGTTTCTTAAAAACATATCACCAAATCAAACATAATTTTTTTAAAAATTTCAAAGAAAAATACAACAAATTATAGTAAATTATTTGATATTACCAATTAAACAAAAATAAGATGTATAAACAATTGTATTTACAAAAGTACAATAAAAATATTGTGTATATACTACTTTTGACACACACCATTGATTTGTTTCTTGAACATGTTGATTCACATCCACCTCATCCATAGATTGAAATCTACTTCGCCAAATGCCTTGAGGATTTCAAAATCTAAAAAGATAAATTTAGTTGGTTGTATTAATTTCAGCCTTAAAATTTAATTCCCAAATAAATTATGTCAAAGATAGATAATGAAACTCTTTAATTTATGCATTCATTTTATATTACTTGATCAATTTACTTGGTAAAAACTAAAAGGCATAAATGTGATATTTATGTAACTTTTTCAATTTATTTTTAAACTAACATTAAGAGAGAGTTTAAACTATAGATTAACATCGAAGTGATGTGATAAATATCTTCTTCACCTTATTTACCACATATTTCCAAAGATTTAGGTTTGATTTTTCATATGAATTTTTCATTAGGTATCTTTTCAAAAAAATTTAAATAAAATATATTAAGATATGTTTTTTCTCATGCTTCTCTTTTTAATCAATTTATATTTAAAAATTAATTAATATATTAAAATATTTAAAAAATATTAAATGAATCTGATTTATTTTAAAAATAGAATAATACATAACTTTAATTATAATATATGATAAAATTTATAATATAAATATTGCTTAAAAAATATTATATGTTCTCTAAATTTATTAATTAATTTACAATATATGTTTTCATCATAAATTAATTAATAAATTTAGAGACATAATATATATATTAAAATATTAGAAAACATATTATATATAATTCCCATATATTGGGCATGGTAAAAAATAAGAAACTGACAAATACTGCCACCGCACAGAATTGTCAGTTGCCTCGCACGCGCACGGACGGTTATGCAGGTGCATGGGGATGCCCCATGCCGTTTGAGGGGCTGGATAGCCTTTGCCCAATGCCTATTTCATGTTATAATCTAGTCTTAAAAATAAAATTATGTAACCATTCTTATGGGGTTTTAAAAAAAAATCACATGGATCTAGATCAAATTTACATTAGTCTTAAAAATAAAATTATGTAACCATTCTTATGGGGTTTTAAAAAAAAATCACATGGATCTAGATCAAATTTACATTGACAGATCTGATCTAAGATGGAGAAGAGTAGAAGAGTAGATTTACAGATCAAAATTAAACTCACATGGTTTTCTATCATTATAATTTATTTTTTTAATATAAATATGTATTTCTTATCTTTATAGTATAATTTTTATAGTTTTTAATATACAATATATTTCAAATATATATTTTTATGAAATGATCTATCCTTTGAATTTCTTGTCTTCTAGAAGTTTTAGGCAACATCTTTTGTATTAACTATTGTATGATATCTTTCATCTACTAGTTGAAGATTAGAATAGAGAAGTGGAGGATAGAAACAATTTGTGGGCAATAATGTAATTTATTTATTTTGATTTCCATTGATTTTGTTCTTTTCTCAATTGCCTCACTTCAAAGATCATCTTAAATTATTGTTTTATGATTTATGTGAATAGGTTACTAGGTTTAAATGTGGAGGAATGGTTGTAGGGGTGGGTTTGCAAAGTAACTCAGCAGATGGGATGTCAACATTATATTTCATAAACACATGGTATGATGTTGTGAGAGGTTGTGAGATAAGTTTATCACCACACATTGATTGAACATCACTAAGAGCAAGAAATCCTCCAAAACTGATGTTTACACATGAAGAATTTGCACCTTCTTCATGCCTTCTCCAAGAGCAACATGGAAGCCAAGTTAAACAACTCTCATTTGCTAGATTAATATTGAGCAAACACCAAATAAATATCTTGAATGATAAGGCAAGATCTAACCCTCAAAAGAAAGTCTTCTCCACCTATGTCACACTTGTTGCACATGTGTGGAAATGTTGTATTGCATGAGGATTGATGGAGAAGCAACAAACAAAATTATTCATTCTTATGGATGGGAGAAAACAATTGTTTGGCCCACCATTACCATATGGGTATTTTGGCAATGTTATTTTTGTTGCCAGTGTAATTGGTGTTTCTAGAGATATTGTTTCCAATCCCATTTGGCACATTATCCAAATGATTTATGATGAAATTATAAATATGGACGATGAATATCTATGTTCTCAATTAGATTTTCTTGAGTTGTGGCATGATTTATCATCCTTTCCTATGTATGGTGGGAATGGTGATGGAGTAAAATGTCCTAATTTCATTGTAAATGGTTGGACAAATTTGCTTATTTGTGATGCATGTTTTGGTTGGGGAAAGCGCCTTTTCATGGGGCCTACTAAAATTACTAATGCAGGTTGCTCCCTTTTACCTAGTACTAAAAATGATGCCAATGTATCAATTTTCTTGCTATTTCCTAGTCAACATATGATTGGCTTTAAAAAGTTGTTGTATGAATTGTAACTTGTTCCCTCTACCTTCCAAGCTTGATTTTGGTGTGATGGAAGTTGAATAAAATATCACTTAAGAGAGAATGTTTTTTCATGTATAATGTTTGCATTGTATTTCTCTATTAATCTACCAGTCAACTTGCTAAGATGTGGTTTCATGTTGTGTCTTGTAACTTCAATTTTATAGACCTCTATTTTTATGATAAGCAATGTAGATTAAAAACTATCTTTTATCCTTTCTTTGTATAATTTTTTTTTTATAGACAAGCAAGTAATTTTTATTAATAGTCAAAAGGAAAAGAATGATCTGTGTACATTCAAGTGCTTAATCGAAGTGCTCATTTCTAGCAAGCCAAAAAAAGAGTTTCATATCAAAATTGGAATAAACCCATACTATCCTATCCAACCAAAATTACAAAAATGCCTCATTTGTGCTTTGGAAAGAATAATGAGGGCCAAAATTTGGAACAAAAAAGCTTATACACTCACAGTATCTTGTGAAAAAATCCTAAACTCACCCACCCAAGTGAATTCCTGCACTGGTTCCAAGTGCAACCACCTCCTCGAGAAGTTAACTCCCTCCAACACTAGAGTCTTGTGCGACAATGAGTTGTCACCATTAATATCCAACAAGAAGGGATATAGCCTAACGACCGACCCTAGCATGTTGAGCAAGCCCAAGTTCTTTGGCCTAGGTATACCATCTCCCAACTAAGTTGAGGCTATAGCATCATTGATATAGACAGAGAGAATGTTGGTAAAGGTTGTGGATTTGGTTTTTCTCCCACATCATTTGAATTCACCCAAAATATGGGGCCACAAGACTCGAGTGTAGAACATAGGTCTTATTGGCATATGGTTTGTCATTGATGTCAAAGGTATTAGGTTCATGTTTGTAGTTGATGGCAATAGACGTCATTGGCATGTGGTTTCTTATTGATGTCAAAGGTGTTAGGTTCATGTTTGTAGTTGATGGCAATAGATTTCAAATAGGGGTTGTTGTATGGTGTCACAAGGTTGGTGCATGATGTCACAAATTTAATGATGCATCAAGGAAATTCATGTATCAGTAGTTCATGTTGTTGCTAAGTTGATAATGTTGCTAAGCATTTGCAAAGATGCATTCAAAGGTATGTCATCTACATGATATCTTTTCAAAGTGCTAAAGGTACTTAATTACTCTTCATGCAAAGATGCTCTTCATTTACTTAATTACTCTTCATGCAAAGATGCTCTTCATTTACAAGGTTGTTGTATGGTGTCACAAGGTTGATGCATGATGCCACAAGTTTGATGATGCATCAAGGCAATTCATGTTTCAGTAGTTCATGTTGTTGCTAAGTTGATAATGTTTCTAGGCATTTTCAAATATGCATTCAAAGGTATGTCATCTACATGATATCTTTTCAAAGTGCTAAAGGTACTTAATTAGTATTCATGCAAAGATGCTCTCCATGTTGTTGCTAAGTTGATAATGTTGCTAAGCATTTGCAAAGATGCATTCAAAGGTATGCCATCTACATGATATCTTTTCAAAGTGCTAAAGGTACTTAATTACTCTTTAGGAAAATATGTTATTGTTTCCTTGATAAACTTGATTTTACTCTCCAAGGTATGGTGAAGTTCTTATTGGTATTTATTCATTTGGTGTTGGTGATGAGTTTTCTACTTCCATATTTTCAAGGTGTAAATGGGAACAAAAGGAAGTAATGGCTTGTTCGTTATTGTCAAGGATGGTTGAGATAAAAGCTTATGATTTTGTTAACGGTACACACAAAGTTGGTTTAATTGTGAAAATGATAAGGGAACAAACTATTGTGAAGTTTGTGGTCGTGTCATGGTGAATTGGTATGGTGGTTGCAAGGCATGGTTTCTAGGTAGTGGTTGTTTGGTAGTGACTACTCTAGGTGTTATTGACTACTTCTATGGAAAATGAGCACATATTGGTAACACATTCTTTAATCCTAGTTTGTTGTTCTTCATGTCGAGCCACTAAAGTTGATATAACCTAAGTCTAAGGTTTACATTTGTTAGTTCAATGCTAGTCTAGATGGCACATTTTGATAGTTATCAAACCATAGTTTTGAATAATGGTTTACAAGTTGTGAGGACAATTTTTGTACACAGTTGTTTTATGGAAAACTATCAAGGTCTTGATCAATATATGGAAGTGACTTGATCACTGTGAAAAGGTTTGATGAAATGATTTGATATCTCTACAAATATCATTATTTTGAATGTGTAATCTATGATGAAAAGAACTATGTTTAGGGTTTTGATTCTAATCAAAAGAATTCATTGTATTCACTTTGCATATACTATAATGATCTGAAAATATGGTATGTGCAGGATCATCATGGAAAAAATAGGCCCTTAAGTGGCAAAAATTCAAAAAAATCAAAGTTAGGCAACATGACGTAAAAATTTGAATAAGTTATCTATATTATTTCAAAAATATGTAAGAATAGAATTTGTACCAAATTGAATGTAGTTTCTAAACTACTAGGTTTATTTTTTTTTTTAAATCTATTTGGTGAAAATTTGAAATTTCAATGCAGTGTTACTTAAATTTTAGGGAAAAAATAAGAAGTAGGTGTTTTTCTGACCACCCTAACCACAATAAAATTATAATATTTTTATAAGATTTTAAATATAAGTAGATCGACTCATGTTTGGATGTGATGCATATTTTTTAATAATTTTTTTCCAAGTAAATAATTAATTATGAATTTTTATTACAACTTTTAAATATAAAAACATCGACCACCTTAACTTGGTCAAAACTTCATGAAATTCATTTTTTAATCCTATAGTATGCAAAGTGTAGAATGTGACGATGTTTCAAATTCAAAAATGTGACACTATTTGAAAGTTATAGATGTTTTCAATCAACCTATCAATTAAGACTTTTAGTCGTAATTCAAATAGAAAATGAATAATAATTATTTATTAAATTCAAAGTAAAGCATAATTTATATTGGTGGAAAGTTGAGAATCTCCTTTAAAAACCCTTTTCATTTCATCAATTTTGGGTAAAAAAAAGTCGTCAGCCACATGGGCCATCATATCACTTACATATCGCCACTTTTTGGCCCATCATGATCCTGCACATACCCAGTAGTCTTCCTCAAGCTTCATTTGATACAATGATTTTGGAGTTTTAATTAAGGTAGTGACAAACTTTATTAGAGTTTTGTTTCCTTTTCTACACAAATTAAAGTAAGATGAATGTAACCACAGGTTAAGATGAATTTGAATTTGTATTTCAGTGCTTTGAATATATAAATGTTCATGACACTGATAAAAGAGAACAAATTGTATAAGTGTCATTATTTGATGTCTATTTGTCTATCTAGAGAAGGTAAAGAGGAGAGGATTCTTGAAGTATATAGAAAGAATTATATACTGATTGTTGTGCTTTGTAAACAAAATAGAACAATGCTATGGTAAATAAAATGTTGTTGTGATAAGGGTGTAAAAGGAAGATGGAGTTTGGAGGTCTGAGGATGCAGAGATAGAGAATATTGAGTTTCAAATGAAAAGATAAAGTAATGGCTTGTGTATTGAAATAGAGTAACCCTCTGAGTTTGTGATTATACCTTCTAAAGTAGTGTATGTTTTTCCAGTGAGGCATTTTATGATTGTTAGTGAGACATACTATTTTTCCAGTGAAGCGCATAGTTTAGTTAGTGAGACACTTTATTTCTAGTGAGGCACATAGTTTTGTCAATGAGACATTGTATTGCCAATGATGCATTTTAAGATTGTTCATGAGACACTATTTTTCCAGCGAGGCTCAATAAATTTTCTTTTCAAAGTGGTTTTTTATCCCTATGAGGGTTTTCCACTCATAATCCTGGTGTTTTGTCTTCTCTTGATTGCATGTCATTTTTTGGTTGATGGGTTATTATGGTTCAAGCATTTTGTTCACTCTGCATATAATATCTATAATGTTTGAAGTGATTACAATAGTGTTTATTCTTAATTCAGGTGAATGCAACATTTAGTGTGTGTGGTGTTTCCAATGTTTTTGTCTTGTTTAAATTAAAGTGGGTTCTTTGATAAAAGTTGATTTGATATTGAAACACTGATTCACCCACCCTCTCAGTGTTTCTTGTACTCGAATAGGTCCCTATAGTTTACAATATTGGGTAAGTGCACCAAGATGGTTCCCAAAAAGGGGGCTTAAGTGGCCACTTTTTTTCTAAAATAAGGAAATATTGACCTTGGACGTGAAATTGAGGATAGCTACACTCAAAATTTTTAGATGGAACAAAAACAAGGATCGAAGTGCTTTAAGTCTACTTTCTAAACTACTAATTTATTTTGAAAATGGTTGAGATTAAGTTGTTCAAAAGAGGGATGTACATAAATTGTTGTTGTTTTTGTCAGAAAAACATAACATAGCAACTCTTGTATGACCCTAGCATGGTGAAATTTTTTTGTAGTATTTTTAAAATCGCTATTGTCAGAAGTTAGCTAATAGTACCTAGTTGATACACAATTTCTTTGATAATTTTTTAATGAATATTTGATTTTTTACTAATTTTCTAAGTGGGCACTTCCTAAAAAGTAGAATTTTGGCTGTGCTCCCATTACAAATTTTGGAAAGTAATATATTTCTTTTATTTTTTAATTTTTAAAATTTGTAGAATGGAGTCTAGTTTCTAAAAATATAATTTATTTGAAATTTTGATTAACGGTTAATTTATAACGAAAAAAACACCAAGCACTGCTTTTTGATAAAAAAAGCATACAAACAAAATAAATTATTTATGAAAGGCCTAACATTGTCAGAAAGTGAAAAAAATTACATCGTTGGAAAGCTAAGAGAGAACTTAACATTACCCATGTGTTCGATTTTGTCAATAGTGAACTAGATGCAATCCTGATGGTGAGCACGAACACAATTATGTGAAAAATTGTAGAATTTGCAAAAAACACATCTCTAGTCATTGGGAATGCCCTCCAAGCCTTTGGGTTAGTATTCCAAGGAAAATACCAAAGCTAAGGCTCAGGGATTCCCAAAGCAAAATATAACGCGAGTGCATTATAATGCACTAGCATTGTGTTAGTTTTGACATTTTTTGCTTCTCCGAGGAACATGTCTAGCAACACATAAAACGCTCGCGTTATGTCTTCCTTTAGTTAAATGCCACTTTATTGAATGTTTGTTGATATTTTTGTATGTATATGTATGCTGGTGTGCCATGTATGTATGCATGCACGTATGTATGCCTATATATATGTATTTATGCTTGTGGGAGAGACAGTGAGAGAGGGTGGGAG
>VDFB02090403.1:25083-45114 GCA_007258455.2 Sequoia sempervirens | reverse complement strand
GTGGGAGAGGGTTGGAGAGAGTGGGAGAGGGTTGGATTTTTTGGGAGAGGGTGGGAGAGGGTGGGAGAGAGTTTGAGAGACTGAGAGAATGGGAGAGAGGATGGGAGAGAGTGGGAGAGTGGGAGAGAGGGTGGGAGAGGGTCTAAGAGAGGGCCTGAGAGGGTGGGTGAGTGTGGGAGAGATTCAAATAGTGTTAGAGAGGGTGGGAGAGGGTGGGAGAGTGTGGGAGAGAGTAGGAGAGAGACGAAGAGCACGAGAGAGGGTGGGAAAGAGTTGGAAAGAGTGGGAGAGAGTGGGAGAGAGTGGTTGAGTGGGAGATAGTGTTGGAGAGGGTGAAGGAGTGTGAGAGATAGGGTGGGAGTGGGTTGGAGTGGGTTGGAGTGGGTCTACCCTATAAATATTAAAAAAATCTAACTTTATTATAACGCGAGCGTGTTATGAATAAGTAGAGGCATGGGCATTTAGTATGAAATAACGTTCTCACATTATAACGTGAGTGCATTTTTTATTGCACTAAAAATAGTTAAAAAACATAATATACATGTGATGTAGGCCCACATTCTACATATTCTCTTGGTTCTGTGCGTGCTCTGACAAAAAGTAGCTTTTTGGTGATTGAGTGAAGTGTGCATGCATGATTTTTAGATTCCACCACCTTTTTCATGATATTTCCATCACCTTTGCATGAAATAGCAGAGTTTTCATGTTGAAAGTCATATAATATGAATTCAAGTTTGAATTATAGTGATAAATGATATACAATTGAAGATTGGAGGGGAACAAGCTTTTGAAAAAGTCAAATTTTTGAGGAGTTTGAGGAAAGAAGAAGCAAAGGCTACATAATTGGGTAGAACTCCTCCATTTGAAACTTTGGTTTTTTAGGTATGTGAAGTCTTTGTACATTTTCTTTCATTCTATTATGGCTTGCTTTCATTTTTTTTGTTTTTCTTATTCCATGTTGATTAAATTCTTTGTTTTTCATGTTACAACCTTAGGTTTTCAATGGACATTTTAAATTACACAATTCTATACACTTTCCTATTACATTTTTAAAACACATCTCTTTGAGGCATTTTGTTAAATTTAACAATTGAATTTCTTTGTGTATGCTTCCAAAGCTTTCATTGAGGTATTTTGTCAAACAGTTATACAGACCAGCTGATTACCTTGTCTATGCTATCAAATTTTCCATACATGTCTCTAAAAAATTGGAATATACTCCTAATGCAGTAGGGGGAGGCCTGCAACATACAAACACACAACTCTAATCTACAAACAAATTTACAATTTACAATTTCATCATGACCTCTTCTTTCAACAAATTCACATTGTTTAGGTTGTAGTATATCAAAGTCACTCAATCGGGTATAATTCCCCACACAACCTTCTCACTTCTCAACAGACCCCCAAATCCAAAAATAGTCTTTACTTAGGTCTCAAAATAAAATATTTTCCATGTTTTAGGACTTTGCATGCTCAAATAGGTTTCCAATACAAAAACCCTCAATTTGCTCATAAATATCTAGGGTTTTCTATATTTCACAACTCCAAGGCCTTCCAAGCCTCACCAAAGCATCAAAAAAGTTTTTCAGGGTCAGTAAAAACAAAATAAACCTTCACTAGGCCTTTAGCCTCATCAGATCTCAAAAACACCACTTTGGTTCCTCCTTTTCAAGCCAAGAGCTCACATTCTTAGCCTAATATAACATTACCATCCCTATAGACACCTTACCACTATTAAAAGAAACATGAAACTTGAAAACAACATATTACAACCCTTTCCTATGAATCATAGGTCACCACACTAGGAGGAAGGACTCCATCTTTAAATTAATGTAAAACTCATACCTTGCTGGTCTGTATCGGTTGATCATGAAGAATAGAGTTTTTCGTTCACTGAAACAACCAAAGGAGTCTCAAAATAGATTGAAGTCCAAGTTAAGACCTTCCACCACAGTGATTTGTTATTCTACAGACCTAGGACCATTTAGACACCTTTATTTCACCCATTATAGAGCCTTTCAACATATCCAACAATCACCAATGCTTGTTTTGTACCAAACTACACAAATTATTAAGTTTTCTACACTTTTAAGGGCCCAAATTAGCCCACTTTTACAAAGGGACCACCTTTAAAATGTGTCCAAATCTTGTAAAACCTTGCGGTAGCACTTTATATCTATCAAAACTTCAAATTATAGCATTAGATTGCAGAGATTCAATCATTTACCACCCAAACCATAAAACCCTCTCCCTAGGCTTAGAAACCGTATGTTTTATTGAAAGTAGCACTTGCCAAACACTCCAAAACTTGAAAAATTGTTGAAACAATCCTAATATACCTTTTTCATGCTCAATCTAACATAAAATAATGCTGCCCAACTCATAAACTCAATTTCAGTCACCAAAAGCTAGAATTTGTTAAGGAAAACTCAACATTTCCTCATTTGGTTTGACGCCCAATCCAAGATCATCCTCCATTCAAGTTTATCATGGCCTTTTATAATGTTTCTTAAAAAAAACCACTTCAACTTCAAAAACTAACATTTGAAAGAGGTGACCGTTGGTCTCCCTCTTTAATAGACTTTTACAACCCTTCACTATTAGTTAATTTGACTTGACTTAGCACTTTTTACACAGGTAAAATTATTTTTCATGCCGAAGAGACGAACTGTTAAAAGGAAAAAACTAATAGATGATCAGCTCCAAGCCTTCTGAGATAAAGAGAAAAAATGGATGAGGGAATATCTTGAAAAGCATAAATTGGGAACGATTGACGAAAAACAAGCCAGTTGAAGAGGAACCTCAACCGTCAAAAAGAGAAAAGAAATTGGTAGCACAAAGGGCACGAATGCGAAAGAGTCATGCTAGGGGAGATGCAGATACCATAGTTGGAGGCACACCCTCTATCACAAGTGAATACAAAGGGACACCATTAAGCACAAAGCGAATATGGAGGGACACCATCTACCACAAGTGAGTATGGTTGGACACCATCCACCACATCTGAAGTTGAGAGTACATCATCACTCGGATTTGATGAACAAGGTATGCCATCATCCCCATGTGAACCTCAAGGTATGTATTCTATTCCACCCTCGGGTTGAAGGTACACAATCTAGCCCACCTCAATTAAATATTGATGAAATTGCTAATGTTGAGATGTATGTACCTAAGAGAACACCACCTAGAATTTTGCGTAGAAAGCCAAAGTTTTTGATTAATATTGATGAGGATATTTTGCAGCACATGGAAGGTAAGATTCTAGAACACACTTGTAGAAGATATGTTGATAATATTTGGAAAATGTTCTTTGAAAGGCTAAATGAGACTAGAAGATGTCAACTATTTGTTCAAATGATGCGGGGTTTAAAGTACAAAAACATCATGAAGACTCTTGGGTTGAGAACATCAAATGCATCAAGTGAAAACACTATTGTGAAGAATCTAATGGATGCTTATGAGAGTGTGGGTAAGACCTCACGCTCAAAGGATAGTAATGTCACTCAATGTGTCATTACATCGACTTTGGTAAGCTATCAAACAAAGAGATCTTGTCTCATTAAAAAGACAAGTTAACAAATGGGAATTAGTAGAAAAACTTTATCAAAAGTTGTTCAAAGGTAGCAAAGAATTGAGGGCACCGATTCAAATGAATTATGGGCATTCTCGGGAAGACTGCCACATAAAGATAAAAAAGTTGTTGAAGCATTGAGAACACTACTTGAAGATTGTTGGAAGAATAATACAAGGCCATCTCTGAATCAAAGGGATGTTGTAAGAAGGAGAATCGGTAGTCGGAACTGTGAGCCACATCCAAAGCATTCTTTGGATACGACTCAAACCCAATTTTTTCATAAATTTCAAAATACTTATCATCAAATTAGTATTTCTCAAAGATTTTTTGAAATGCTTCAACCTTTTTATGTCAAGATAAATCACACACGCACTACTTGTTGTTGTAGACTACATATTGAATTCGCTAACCATTATGATGTTTATCATTCTATATGTTTAGATTTGCATACTAATGATGTTTTATAGGATTGTGGCATAGAAGCCCCACCAAAATCTTCAAGAGAGTTCTTATCAAAAAATTTATGTCAAATAGAGGATGGCCAAATATTCTACAGGACAACATGCTTGGATGGTTCAAGCGAGCATTGTGGTGGCTTGCAACAAATGCCAGTATGTCAACATATGGAAAGCACAAATGAGGTGGGGCATAAACTAGTAGATTTCGGGAAGTATAAAATAGTGGAATATGCTACAAAAGATGGGTCTCAAGCAAAAAGGTGTAATTTGGTTATTGAGAAGATTTGAGTGTATCAGTTTATGTCCATGTTTCGTGAGAATCTAATATATGAGTATGCAAGGCATACCCATAGAGCTCAATGGTTGGACATGAAATTCAAGCTATGCAAGGACACCTTTCTAGTTGGCAACATAGTATCAGTGGTTGATTTTGTAGAGAACTACACTCTATAACCACAGTGTGAAGTGTAGTCACAATATTACAACTCCACATAGGTTTTTATATTTGTGCACATAGAATTCATTCATGCAACTGATAGTACAAAGGACCAAATGAAGGTATTGAGGGAGTGCGACTTTTATATTAGTGACGATCACACACATCCTCCATAGTTTGTGCAAGGTTGATTCTAGATGTTCTATAGTGATTTTGCTCGGAGAGGCATAACATACGGTCGGCATATAATATGGTCAGATAACTGTGTAGCACAGTTTAAGAATGCATGGATGTTCTACTGGTTGTGCAAGATGCATCTCACTATAGGTGTTCAACATAAGTGGAATTTTTGTGAGGTCGGGCATGGAAAGGAGGAGAATGATGGTCTAGGAGCATGCGTGAAAAGAGCATAAGCACGAGAAGAGTTAAAGTATAAAGACAGTGCAAAGTTGACAAATGCAAGTTCAATCATCGAGTGGTGTAATGCTTTGATGGGTCTAGGTAATGAAGGTATGTATTCAGTTTGTAGAATTTTTTTGTTGGTGGATGATACTAACATTGCACCATATGAGGATTGTTGTACACTAACAGGATCGAGTGAGCTACACTCTTTCCTTAGCTCAAATGTAGGTTCATGGAGTATCGATACACGTAAGATGGCATGCTTTTGTTCTTCATGTACAATGCAAGCATAGAATTCTTGTGAGTCAAGGGAGTGGGTTGACAAATGGTTGACAAGTTATCTTACCCCACTTCACACATATCGCCCTCGGACAACATTGGAACTAACACAGATGGAATCATCGGTTGATTTTGACCACGTATCAGATCTAGTTCAACCAGGTAATATATCTACTTGCTTAGTTTTTCAAATTCCATATTGTTATCTTACTTTGTACTATATTCATAATGTTGAATAATTTCAAGTGATTTTATGCACATATCAATGCAGGGCATGTTTATGCAGTTATTGCAGATGAAGAAAATGAAGAGGGAACAGACTATTACTTGTGTCATTGTGTTGAGGCCAAAAAGAAATTGGAAGCCCCAGTTATAGATGGAGAAAACATTAAATACCCTACAGACTCAGTTGTTGTTACTGGAACGTGGCTTAGAAGGTACCCACATAAGAGTGTTAAACATTGGTTGTTTGAGGAATTTGACATGCATCGTAAGATTCTTCATTGCTCGAACCTTGTTGTGGCATCCAATGTTCGTTTGAGTAAATATGGGGGTAGAACTTTGAAGAAGACCTTGTGGAAGGTCCATGAGTCTGACCATGAGGCAATACTTGACACAATAAAGAGTAGAGCATATCCAGATGGTTCATTGGATTAATTTGTAAGTATTTGCACAATGGTTCTTATTAATTTATACCTGTATCCACGTTAATTTGTTTGATGCCAATGCTATCATAACTTATTTTACTTTGTGTATCTGTAAGTAACCTGGTAAACATTGAATGGTGTCCCCTTGCAAAAAATGCAGATTTATGAGCCATCCAAGAGAATCTTAGGCATAAAAGCAATGCAACATCCCTATTTTGATTATGAAGCCAAATCTCAATTATCATTTTTAGCCATTACAAAAGTGTGTGCAAAGCTTGGTGAGGGAATTTCAAGTTATTCATTTGAAGGTAACCTTATCATGAGAACCTATGATGTAGACATTATAGGAGCATCTCGAATTTCAAGATACTCTAGATTCATGAGAGGTGTTGTGTGCAATAGGTATCTTGGAACTCGTAGTGAAGATGTACGGCATGAGTGACTAAGTTGAGAGACTTCCATGCCTATCTATAAGTGCCTTCCATCTATTTTCATTTCATTTCCATTTTGGACATAATCTATTTCTTTTTATTCTTTTACTTTTCCTATCTGTAACTAAACTAGTAAAAATTGATTGGTCTCTCCTTCCAGAAAATGCCGATTTTGGAGCCATCAAAGAGAATCTCAGCCAAAAAAGCAATGCAACATCCTTATTTTGAGGATCTTGAAAAATCTCAATTTTGATTTCAAGTCATTATAAAAGAGTGTGTGAAGCTTTGTGAGGGAATCTCAAGTTTCTAATTTGAAGTTAACCTATAAATCAGAACCTATGATGTAGACATTATAAGAGAATCTTGAATGTATGAGTGGCATTGTAAAATAACTGTGAGAACAAAGTACCTAAGGAATTGTAATGAGATTTACTTGTAATGATATTTACTGAAATAATAAAATTTGGTGTAGGGGCACCAAGGTTATTGAGCAAATTTGGTTCATGGAAATATTTAAGTTAGTTTTTTGTTTTGAGTTTTGTCAGTTGAATAAGTTCATAACACCCACAATTGATTTCTAATGTAATAGGTCACGTTAGTTACAAAAAGAACAGTTAGGCATGATTGGAAAGATGTAGAATCATTTTTAAAGGCTATTTAAAGTCTCTTGAAGGCTATTTAAGTCAATATTTGAATTTGTAGCCTTTTGAAGGAAAATCTTTGAATATGGTTGTAAATGTACTATTAGTGAGATTGAGATTGTTAACCTTCAGAGAGTAGCATAATTTTTGTTGATGAAATTTCCTTTAGATGCAAGGATTCAAAGCACATCAACCATATGGTACAAATGATTAAATCCCAAAGATGATTTGTAGCAATGAAAGAGTCTGAAAAGGCAGAGAGAGCTACACTAGTGACTTAGGAGAAACTTTAGTGATGCAGAGTCAAGGTGGAGAAGACTCAGATTTTAATAAATCAATAACCTTTGTTATTTCATTTGGCCATCTTGGAACAACTACCAACAAAAAGGCTTTGAAATTCAAAAAATTGGCTTAAATTTTAGAGAATGCCTCTCAAGGACCATCTCATCATCATTATAGCATCTACTAAAACCCCAACACCATTCCCAAACTAGACATACAAGGTTTCTTTGCAATTTCTTGGAGATGCTTCAAACTACCCTACAAAAAGGCTACAAAATTAGCCCTGTTTTAAAAACAAACTGCTCTTTAAACTTCTTCTAACCCCACAATCTCTTGTACAGTCACCAAATAGGTCACAAAACTCCCAATTCCATAGGTTTTAGAAATCACTCAACCTCTAAGCCATAATTGATTAAAACCCTCAATTTTCTAACAAATACGTAGGGTTTTTAGCATCTCACAACTCCAAAGCCTTCCAAACCTCACCAAATCATCAAAAAAAGTTTTTTAGGGTCTACACACACATAATAAACCCTCACCTAGCCTTTAGACTCAACAGATATCAAAAACATCACTTTCGTTCCTCAATTTAAGCCAAAATCTCACATTCTCAACCTAAAAGAACATCACCAGCCCTATAAACGCCTTACCATTATTAAAAGAGTTAAGGAAAATTGAAAAAAAAACATTGTAATCCTTTCCTCTAAGTCACAATTCACCACAATAGGAGGAAGGGCTCCATCACAAAAATTAAAGTAAATTCAGACCCTGTTGGTCTGTATAGGCAGAATAAGGAAAAATGGATTTTCCTTTCACTAAAACAACCAAAGGTGTATCAAAAAAATTTGAATTCTAGTTTAAGACCTTCCACCACAATGTTTCATGAATTTATTTTTATAAGAGGCCTGTACTAGGCCATAAACAGAGAAAAGAAACTGAAAACTTAGAAAAATGTTGAAATTCCACAGTTTTAGGCGTTGTGAAGAGCACCAATCTTTAAAAAAACTATTGATTGAACCCCCATTCAGGCTTGAATGATGTTTTTAATACATTTCAAATGAGAACCATCTCCCTTCAATTCCCATAACTACCTTTGAACAACCAAACCCTTATTAAGCCTACAAATACTAGTATTTAGGAATGGTTTTGCTTACTAAGCTTTATCATGCAAATTTAATATTCTAAAGGCCTAGGACCACTTAGACACCCTTATAACATGACTTTTAGACTCTTTCTCTGCACTCCCACCTACTTTTAAAATAATTTTCCTTTATGGAAATATCATCAATTATTTAATTCAAGAGTGTTTTGCACATTTGTCCACCCTAACCTACTAATTCCCAAAGTACATAAAAGATTGGTCTATTAGACCTTATTCAAGAAAAATAGACCTCAACATACTAACATTTACCAACTATCCTCCCAATTTACCATCAAACAATCACAAATTGAGGGTGAGGTGTGGGTTCTCTTGCACCATTCAGCTTTCAAAAACAAAGTCAATTAGGCTGGTAGACGTTTGGATCGGGCTAGCATTTGGTGGGAGAGGAAGAAAGATGATTGGAACTCTAGAGGCCCACCATACTAGATTTTGGTATTGAAACATGAGAGTAGAAGAGAGATTTTATATCATGTATCAAAACATTAAGCATGCATTCTTCCAACCAACGGAGAAGGAGATGATTACTTTGCTTCATTTTCATTTGCATAAGCATATCAAGGCATGGGAATCAAGAAGACCAAGGATGTCCAGTTTTATGTGGAGGTAATGGATGTGGCCCAAACTTTAGGAGGGTCAAGAAGGTCAATGTATGATCTTGATGAAATTGAGGAAGAACAACAAGAGAGGGACAGGAAAAATAAAATCAATACAGAGTTTCAAGGTTTTGTCAAGCGAGTATGAGAGCTATGGGAGCAGCCTCATCTAAAATATTTTGAACTAGAATTTGATATGTACCATTTAGAGAGCTTGGTTTTCATGGATTTCCTTTCAAAGCCTCTGCTTTTATTATTCTTATGGTAAATTGTTTGGTAGAGTTGATGGAATTACCTTTCTTAGTAGTAATCACTATTAGTGAGATTGAGATTGTTATACTTGAGAGAGTAGGACTTGGGAAAAAGGAATTTGATATGGCTATTTCTTTCAAAGACTTCAAGTGGGATGTACTCCACATTGATGACATTACTCAATCTTCACTTGATGGCATCAAGGAATGGCTGAACTCCATGGTTATAAAGTATTATGAAAGCATAATGAACTTGTACTAGCAACCAATTTTGAAGACTATTACTAATGATTCAAAGCACATCAATCATGTGGTATAGATGATTAAATCCCAAAGAAAATTTGTAGCAATGAAAGAGTTTGAAAAGGCAAAGAGAGCTACATTGGTGACTCAAGAGAAACTTCAACTTTCAAAAAACAAAGCCAATTAGGCTGGCAGATGTGTGGATCAGGCCAAAATTTGGTGGAAGAGGAAGAAAGATGACTAGAACTTTGGAGGCCCACCATACTGGATTTCTATATTCAACCATGAGAGCAGAAGAGAGAGTTGATATCATGTATCAAAACATTAAGCATGCATTCTTCCAGCCAGCGAAGAAGGAGGTGATTACTTTGCTTCATTTTCATTTTCATAACCATATCAAGGTGTGGTAACCAAGAAGACCAAGGATGTCAAGTTTTATGTGGTGGTAATGGATGTGGTCTAAAATTTAAGATGGTAAAGAAGGTCAATGATTGTTAACCTTGAGAGAGTATTTATGTTGAGGAAATTTCCTTTAGATGCAATGATTCAAAGCACATCAACTGCATGTGGTAAAAATGATTAAATCACATAGATGATCTATAGCAATGAAAGAGTTTGGAAAGGAAGAAAGAGCAACAGTAGTGACTTAGGAGAAACTTCAAATTTCAAAACAAAGTCAATTAGGCTGGCAGACATGTGGATCGGGCCAACATTTGGTGGAAGAGGAAGAAAGATGACTGGGACTCTGGAGGCCCACCATACTAGATTTTTGTATTCAACTATGAGATTAAATGAGAGAGATGATATCATGTATCAAAAAATTAAGCATGCATTCTTCCAGGCAACAGAGAAGGAGATTATTACTTTGCTTCATTTTCATTTGCATAACCATATCGAGACATGGGAACCAAGAAGACCAAGGATGCAAGTTTTATGTGGAGGTAATGGATGTGGTCCAAAATTTAGGAGGGACAAGAAGGTCAATGTATGATTGGTGTAGGAGCACCATTCAGAAGGTTTTGTTCATCAAGGAAAATAAGGAGTAGAATATCATCAATTTACTAAAACCAGCCCGAACTTGTACATTTGAAGGCTTTGAGTCAATAAAAATGGATTTTTGACCCATTCCTCTTTCTGTAGCCTTTGTAACCTGAGGAATGGGTCTACATTAACATTATTAAGGTTTGGGAATGATGTGTTAGTGTTGGGGAGGTCTAAAAGTGAGATGGGTGTGAAACCCATGTGTGTAAAAGTGAGTTTTCTTAAAGAAAAATGGTGGTTTTGAAGAGTTAAATTGTGTTTTTGTGTAGGGAAGCATTATTTTATGATTATTTGAGCTTGTGTAGGGTATCACAAATTTTTTTGAGTAATTTTTAGGTTGTGGCTAGCTTTGGAAGTATCATTTTCAATAAACACCTAGGGTTTAGGCTACAATAGAGGGTTTTCTGGTTTACCCATTGTACAATGGTATAACTAAGATTTGATTGTGGATTTTGAAGTTTTGAAACCTTATAATTTCTACCCCAAGAGTTGGTAAGGATTGGATAAGTTTAGAGTATAGACCCTTTGTTCAACCGGATTGATCCCTTAAGGGTCCAAAGGGAAAAATGGCTGCAAACTTCAGCATGAGGTTACTCAGACACCGTGATGCTTAGAACCTTCTCATTTGATCTGATGGGATCATGGTGGGCCCCTCTACAATAACCTCTCTCAATTTTTTTTATCTTGGAGTGGTTTTCCCTGTAGTGTCCACTTTTTAGTTGATGAAAAAAATGTCAAATGGAAGCAATGGAAAGTTGCAAAGTGGTGCAACTTTCATTCTGCAACTCGTGTGACCAAACAGACTATTCCAATGCGTTTGAATAGGAATTTTTACACTAGAAATGGTCCTCTTTTTCACCCAAACATGCAGAATCGTTCCAAGCTACATTCAACCAAATCGATCCCTTAAGGGTCTAAAGGGAAAAATGGCTGCAAACTTCAACATGAGGTTACTCCGACACCTATGCTTAGAAACTTTTCATCTGATCTAATGGGATCATGTTGGGCCCCTCTACAATAATCTCTCTCGGTTTTCGTTATCTCGAGTGGTTTTCTCGTGGTGTCTAGTTTTGTTGATGAAAAAGTGTCAAATGGAAGTAGTGGAAAGTTGCAAAGTGGTGCAACTTTTTTTTTGCAACTCGTGTGACCAAACAGACTGTTCCAATGAGTCTGAATAGGAATTTTTATGCTAGGAAAGGTCCTCTTTCACACCCAAACACGCAGAATCACTCTGAGCTACATTCAACCAAATCGATCCCTTAAGGGTCCAAAGGGAAAAATGGCTGCAAAATTCAACATGAGGTTACTTAGACACCGTGATGCTTAGAAAATTCTCATCTAATCTAATGGGATAATGTTGGGCCCATCTACAAAAAACCTCTCTCAGTTTTTGAGGTCTCGGAGTGGTTTTCCCATGGTGTCCAGTTTTCAATTGATGAAAAAAGTGTCAAATGGAAGTAGTGGAAAGTTGTAAAGTGGTGTAACTTTCATTATGCAACTCGTGTGACCAAATAGACTGTTCCAACACATCCAAATAGGCATGTTATGCTAGGCATGGTCCTCTTTCGAACCCAAACACATGAAATCGCTCTGAGCTACGTTCAACCAGATCGATCCCTTAAGGGTCCAAAGGGAAAAATGGTTGCAAACTTCAGCATGAGGTTACTCGGACACCGTGACACTTAGAAACTACTCATATCATCCTATGGGATTATGTTGGGCCTCTCTATAATAACCTCTCTCGGTTTTCATTATCTCAGAGTAGTTTTCCCGTGGTGTCCAAGTTTCAGTTGATGAAAAAAGTGTCAAATGGAAGCAGTGGAAAGTTGCAAAGTGGTGCAACTTTTGTTCTGCAACTCGTGTGACCAAACAAACTATTCCAATGTGTCTAAATAGGAATATTTACACTAGGAATGGTCCTCTTTCGCACCCAAACATGCGAAATCACTCTGTTAGAACTGTAAAATTTTGAAATTTTTTACATTCTATTGCATCCAAAAGTTCTAGTATTAAGTTCTCATCATAAGCATCAAGACTGTCGGTAGGACAATTTGCTTGTTTCAGTGACAAAAGGAATCATTTCAGCAAAGGGGAGTCATTGTCAGAGTAAATTCATAGCGAATATAGTGTGTTTCGTTGACCGGTGCATGTGGATGTTTATCGCTCAAGATAAAGGTGTTCGGGAAATTGTTTCGATGAACTAATTTTTTCTTGCTGACAGGCATCCTGAAAAAAGTATATCGCCATATGTTGGGGCATCGGTCTAATGTTAGGGCGAAGATAATATGTTATACTGACTAATGCATAGGGGTGTTGTTTCGGCCACACTAATTGGTATCGGTATGAACTCATAACGAAATCATTTTGTTTTACCGATTGACTTGCAAACAGATGTCTCGGTAAGACTTATGTGCATCGGGGAAGGTCTAGGTGAAGGGGCCATTGTTTGGCCGAACTAAGTTCAAAGGTATTTTAAACTTATCGGTGAGAAGCTATGGGGTCTTGCCGATTCAAATCTTATGCCGATGGAGATATGCATCACCGGGAGAAGAACTTGTCGGCATAAGTTTTATCAAAGTATGAATATTATATCGACATATGGTTCGGGGTGAGTTTTTCCGAATAGGAGTAATCTGGAGGAGTGATTTCGGTAAGACATTTGGTGTCGGTGTAAGTTTTCTCGAAGATTCATTGTCTTGCCGAAAGTATTGTTTCAATGGTTGGGTTTATTTCTCCAGTGAGAAAACTTGGTGGACATGTCGAAATGAGAATTCATTGGTGAAAGGGTGATTTTGTTTTAGCGAATGAAAATACATTGAAAAGCATATATCAGTAAGATGCAAAGATATCTGCATAATATCTCCCTGACTTTGAAAGTTACAGCGGAGTGGGTGAAATGAAGATTGTATCGACAAGAGTACAAATTTGTCTCAGCGACCCAATGTAAATAAAGATTTTCAGTGAAACAGGATGAAGTCTGCGAGAGGTTTCCCCGACATTTGTAGGTTATAGTGAAGAACATAAAGATAAAGGATTTCAGTAGGTGTGAATAACATTAATATCTTAGCGATTGGAAAATGCTTTGAAGAATACATATTGGTATTGTTTCATGATATCTATGAGACGTTTCCCCGACTTTGAATTGTCATAGCGACATGAAAAGAAGAAGCATTTGTCATCAAGTTGATTCCAGGTGTCACTAAGACTATAGAGTGTCTTAACGAATGATGAGATAAACGTTGAAAAGGGATTTCACCCCAAATTTGAATTTTTCTCATCGAAAGGACATTTGATGTGACAATGTCAGTTTCAAAGGAGGCGTCATTCATGCTTCATTAATGGTGCGATGGGATAAAACAGTAATTACAATAATGTTTTAATCAATTCCTCATTTCCGAATTGATTGCTGGTGAATTGGCAAGCTGAACAAGAGAACCGAGACAATTTTTTCAGTTTGAGGAGCTCAAGTAGAATACTGTAAGTAGTTGCTTCTTTTTTTTCATATTTTGATTCTGTAAGCTTGAAAATGGAGTCTTCTAGTTCTGGAAAGGGTAAGGGTAGAAATCTTTGTGAGTGTAATCAATTGAAGGGAAAGAAACAAAAGACTGGTACAGAGCATGAAGGCATTGAAAGGAAGCTAAACCAAGACCTTATTGATCAACTACCTGGTTCAGGGCCTAAAGCTAGAAGGTCTGCATAGCTTAGGGAAGAAGTTGACAAGCTGGATGACAAATGCAAGTTCATAGGTGATGTATGGACTGCTGTAAGAGGGTATGAGCTTTTCAATTTCCACTATCATAGGAGGAATCATTTTGAGCCAGTCTGTAATCCATGGAAGTTGAATGTAGGGAAATTGGTGTGCCCTAATATATTTGTTAATGTTGAATTGGTAAAATTACTTGCTGATCATTATGATCCAAAGCATAAAGCAATATGTGATCCTTTTGGAAAACCACAGATACATGTGTCAAAAGAAGGAATTGGTGAGGTTTTCAAATTGGAAGGATTTTGTGATGAGGAATTCAATTGTGAAGAGTTGCAGAAGGAATTTTTTAGAATGGATACAAGTTACAAGGGTTGGAGGTTACCAATTCACAGGGTTAAATAGGGTAACAAGCCAGAACTCTGGAAGATAATGAGGGGCCTCCTTATCATATAGATTTTTTGAACCCTATATGAAATACACATATTTTTCAGTGTGTCAGGTGTTGGGGATGGATGCTCTAGAATTCATGTCAATGGTTCCAATGGTCATTAGAGCAGACATTTAATATCACAATTCTAGGTTGTTTGATTATGCTTCATATATTTCCAAGGAGCTTGACTTAGGGTTAATGGCTATAAAGGGTGGAGCTTCCATTGTTCACCTCAGAAACTATTCATTGTTGATGCATTTAGTGCTATATTTTGGACAAGAGCTAGGGGTGTGGCCTCCAAAAATGAGAATTTCTCAGATTGGTAAGGAGGGTGAAGCATTGCCTATTCAGTTATGGACTACCATTTGGGACAACACATTTGCTTGTTCTAGTTTTATTCATTTTGAGGAATATTTTGTAAAGACATTGTATAAATTGTATCATTATCCTTGTAATCATTCATTGACTGATGAGATCAAAAGATTCCTTCGGCCTAAAGATTTCAATGGGCCAATTGACCATAACTGGGGAGATTGGTATTGTTTAGAGGAAGCTATTGTAATTAGAGTGTATGGATTTGAAGATGCTTGTTTCATTTTTTCAAGGACAGTTCCAAACAGGGTTGCATACTTGGAAATTCTTAGACAAATGGATTATAGTAGTGTGATGCATTTCAGTTCTTTTGGGAAGCAGGCATTTATGCCTAGTACTTTATGCTTTGGTGATTTCACTGTGTTGGCTAAAGAGGGATATAACTCAATCCTTGATAGATTATTGCATTATAATATGAAAAGAGGACCAACCAGGAAATACTTTGACCCTGAAGGGTATATCCATTTAGCCAAAGAAAGGATTAACTTTGGGGGGTATCAGCATGTACCCTATCCTTTTGATGATATGATCATAAATCTGGATGAAGATGAAGCAAAAAGGGTAGTTGAAAGGTATAACCAAGGGCTACAAGATACTGAGTTGTTGTCTTCTGGAGGTGAAGCACCAAAAGTTGATGTGCCACAGGGTAAAGCAGAAAAGGTATCCAGAATGAGGACTCAACAATATGTCTGCCCAGTCAGAGAACAAAGTATTGAAAGTGGTGATGTTGATGCTAGGCACATAGAGTACAGATCATTTGTTTCTGATGATGAGTTTATACATTCCCCCAAGTTCAAAGCATTCTTGTACAAGCAGAAGGGGAAGGAGATAAGAGAATGTTGATGATATCACTTATGGAAATGAGGAACAATTGTTGGCTCAATTGAGAAGATGCATGGATGATGAAATGACAAATATGACTCCAAATGTGGGGAGGAAAATGTTGGAGGATGTTGGTGTTATGATATTTCCTGGTTTAGATTTCAATTATGCATTGGTTTTTGATAGTTTCTTGAAGGGTAGTAATGCTATTCATAAGCTTGATAAGGAAAAGTTGACAGAGGTATATATAGGCTCTAAATATAATACTGATGAGGGATCAATGTTGATATGGGCTTTGTACCCACTCCACAGGAAATCAATGGTACTTGATACAGAGAAGGCATTTGGCCATGTCTTGACTTTAAAAGCTGGAGAAGCTGATCCTATTGCTACTGCTAATATTGGGGTAAATATTGCAAAATTGAATAAAGCACAAATTCAATTATTGATAAAAGAAAGAGAAATGTATAAAGCAAATAATGAGAAATTGCTAAGCGAAAATGATAGACTCAAAGACTTGGTTGGTGTTTCAATGGGAACAACCATAATGATAACTCAAGGAGAAAGCTCTCAAGCAAAAGACCACTGGGTAGGGTCAAGTGCTTATTCTCAGGGAAAGCATGATGCTATTGCTGCAATTATCAAGAAGAGATAGGATCATTTGACATCCTAGTTGAATAAATTGTGGGGAAAATATTCTCATACTCTTGCTGCATTGAAGGAGCACACAAGGATGGATGGACGAATCATGGAGAAATTTCATGAGTTGGCTCAAAGTGATGAAGCTAGTAGTTCTTCACTTGAAGCTGCAAATCACATAATCAATCGCCATCAAAATTTCTATGATGAATTGCAAGGAGATGAATAGGGGTTAATTGCAGCTACTGAGAAAATTGTAATTCCATTTTCTGATGATAATGGGGATTTGAGAGAGGCCACTAGGTGGAAAAATGAATGTGATTCAATGCTGAGTGAAATCATGAAGATAGCTTATGCAGAAGATACAACATTGGAAGAAGTGAGTAAGCAAAATGAGGAAATGGTCAAGATGGAAATTACGGTCCGGAATGTTACTGGGGATGCAGACACATATGAGCACCAACATTATTTGGACCACCTCAACAAGACTCACTTGTGGCTAAATAGAGCCTAATTATTTTCTATCTTATGTTCTATAATTTGTATTTTCTATTTTTGAAAGGATACGTGCTTTCATATTCTCAATGTATAAATGTCTATTTTGTAAACAATATGCGGATATAGATAGAATAGGATAGAGAATAGAGAATACGGTGGAACACCATGTTTCACAGGGTTGAGACTATGCTGTATGTTTTGAAGTCATGGAAATATAAATGAAAATCATCTGATCTGTTGGCGAATTCTGGTGTCAATTGTTGTGTTATGCCTATTGAAAGAATTATCTGAGTTGTCTCTAAAATTGATGTTTCTTGGTTATTTAGATCAACATAACAAGTTTGTGTCTGGTTTATCAGTACGTATTTTTCGTATCTGTGTGATTGGTTGATAGGTTCTTTCAAGGAAAGATTAAATCCTTTTGATAAATCACAATAATCAGGGAATTTCATTTAGATCAGTAAGAAGAACTCAATAATCACAACCTTGCAATTTTATACTGGTTATAAATAAATATGCCAAACTATTTGAATGAATCCAGAAAAAGTTAGTTGTTTATGATTTCATTTGACTCCGCATATTATATAAGGCACTGGTTTCATTGTTTCCATCATTTAGTTTTATTCATACTTTTTACATCTGTTAATTGAGCATATTAGGGTTTAGTTTTGAATGCTGGTATACAATATATACCAATTTTGTTTTATTTTTTCTATTTCAATTTTCCATCTTGGACAAATCATGGCATGAAGATAAGATCAATAGTCAAGTCTGCTTCATTTATTGTATGTATACCCGCCTAGGTCTTGCAGTGCATGGAGAGTAGAAGGTTTAATTCTTTCAAACCTTATTTTGTTCCCCTAAAACATTGTGAAAGCTTGGCAACCTTTCATGGTTCAAACCTGCATTTTTGAGAGATAACACACTCTAAGCTACATTCAATCGGATCAATCCCTTAAGGGTTCAAAGGGAAAAATGGCTACAAACTTCAACATGAGGTTACTTAGACACCATGATGCTTAGAAACTTCTCATCTAATCTCAGAGTGGTTTTCCCATGGTGTCCATATTTCAGTTGATGGAAAAAGTGTCAAATGGAAGCAGTGGAAAGTTGCAAAGTGGTGCAACTTTCGTTCTGCAACTCGTGTGACCAAATAGATTGTTCCAATGCATCTTAATAGGCATGTTCATGCTAGGCATGGCCCTCTTTCTCACCCAAACACGCAAAATCACTCTAAGCTACGTTCAACTAGATCAATCCCTTAAGGGTTTGAGTGTAGTATGTTGAAATAGGCCATTCCACCTATTGTTCAGGCTGTGCCTCAGTGATATGGGCCTGATGTAACAATTCTTGAAAAACAAAATTTTGGCCATGCTACCCCTACAAATTTTGGAAACTAATTGCTTTTTTTTAAAAAAATTGTAGAATGGAGTCTAGGTTCTAAAAATGTAAATTATTTGAAATTTTGATGAACAGTTAATTTATAACAATAAAAACACCAAACATTGCTTTTTTTCAAAAAAGAGACATGAACAAAAGAAATTATGGAAGAAAGGCTTGACATTGTCAAAAAGTGAAAAAAATTACATCGTTGGATAGCTAAGAGAGAACCTAACATTACCCAGTTGTTTGATTTGATCGATATTGAACTACATGCAATCCTGACAGTGAGCACAAACTAGATTATGTCAAATATTGTAGAATTTGCAAAAACATGCCTCTGGTCATTGGGAATGATCTCCAAGCCTTTGAGTTGGTATTCCAATGAAAATGCCAAGCCCAAGGCTTAAGGATTCTCAAAGCAAGATATAACGCACAAATGTTATAACGTGTGCGCGTTATAATGCAAGCGTGTTACAACGCGCATGCATTATATCTCTGTTTTGACATGGTTTTTGCATTTGTGAGGGAGATGTATAGTAAGACATAACACGAGTGTGATATAACATTCTCGTATTATGTCTTACTTTATGTTAAATGCTCCTCTATTGAATGTATGTTTATATATTTGTATGTTTGTATGTACATGTATGCTTGTATGTCATGTATGTATGTATGTATTCATGCTTGTATGTATGTATGTATGTATGCATGCCTGTATGTATGCATGTATGTATCAATGAATGTATATTGTATGTATGCCTATATGTATCTAAGATTGAATCTACACATGTACATGTATGCTTGTATGTATGTAGGATTGTATGTGCATATATATTATGCTTGTATGTATGTAAGTATGTATGTATTTATGTATGTCTTTAGAGGGAGGGAGAATTTTAAGAGAGAGAGAGAGAGTTGTCTATGTAGGGTGGGAGAGGTGGAGAGAGAGAGAGAGTCTAGAGAGAGGGAGAGGAGGTGGAAGAGAGAGTTTAAGAGAGAGGGAGTGAGAGAGAAGGGGTTGGAGTGAGAGAGACTTAGCTAGGTAGGGTGGAAGGGATCAAGGGAGAGAGAGAGTGGGGTGGGAGAGAGAGAATTGAGAGAGAGTGAGAGAGAGAGGGAGGGAGAGAGAAAGAGGGAGTTATGTAGGTTGAGTGCCAAAGGGAGAGACTTGAGAGTGTGAGGGGGTGAGAGGGAGAGACTTGAGAAATAGGTAGTGAGAGGGAGTGTGAGAGAGAGGGAGTGGGAGAGAGAGGGAGTGTGAGTAAGAGACCTAAGAGAGGGAGAGGGTGTTGGAGGGAGTGATCTAAGAGAAGGAGAGATAGAGGGGAGTGGAGTGAGATGGATTTATCTAGGTAGGGTGGGAGGGATAGATAGAGAGAGAGAGAGAGAGAGAGCTACCTAGGTAGGTTTCTAGAGGGAGAGAGAGAGAGAGAGGGAGAGAGAGAGAGTGAGAGAGAGTGGGAGGGAGATAGAGAGAAATAGATAGAGGGAGTGAGAGAGGGTGGTAGGGATTGATTGAGAAAGAGGTATGTAGAAAGAGGGAGAGGGTAGATAGAGACAATTAGAGAGGATAAGAGAGAGGGAGGGAGGGAGGGAGAGGTGAGATGTATAGAGAGAGAGAGAAATCAATAGGGATTGAGGGTATAGGGTTGATGGTTTCTAGGGTATTAGGGTTTAAGGGTTGAGGGTTGAGGGATTAGGGTCGAGGGTAGAGGGTATTGGGTTGAGGGTATAGAGT
>VDFB02090403.1:0-24328 GCA_007258455.2 Sequoia sempervirens | reverse complement strand
ATTTTTTCAAATAGGCCAAGTTAGGTTTCCAATTTCACCCACTAGCTTGTCAATTCAATGAAATTGGCGATGTAGTGGCCTGTTTGAAAAAATGGGTCCAAGAAATGGGGTCTCCCGGTGATACATCACTAGGAGATGCCATTTCTTGGACTCATTTATCACTGAGACACCCCATTTCTTGGACCCATTTTTTCAAATAGGCCACTACATGGCCAATTTCACTGAATTGGCAAGCTAGTGGGTGAAATTGGCAACCTAGTGGGCCCACTAGCTTGCCAATTTGGTGAAATTGGAAACCTAACTTGAGAGGGATAGGAGTGAGTGAGAGAGAGAGAGAGATACTTGAGAGAGGGAGAGGGGGTAGGAGGGAGAGACTTGAGAGAGAGAGGGGGTAGAGGATATATAGTATTAGGGTGAAGGGTAGAGGGTAGAGGGGAGAGAGATAGGAGGAGGAGAGAGAGAGAGAGAGAGAGAGAGAGAGAGAGAGAGAGAGAGAGAGAGAGAGACAGACTTGAGAGAGAGGGGTAGGAGGGAGAGACTTGAGAGAGAGAGAGGGAGGGAGTGGGAGAGATAAAGAGGGTAGAGGATAGAGGGTATAAGGGTTAAGGGTAGAAGGTAGAGGGGAGAGAGATAGAATTAGGGTATAAGGGTTGAGGGTATAGGGTTGAGGACTTGTAGGGTTGATGGTTTAGGGTTTAGGGTTTAGGACCTACATATGGTTGAAGAATTAGGGTTGAGGGTACATATGGTTGAAGGATTAGGTTTGAGGGTCCAATGTATAGGGTAGAGGGTATCAGGGTTGAGGGTTTAGGGTTTGAGGATAGAGGGTAGAAGGTTTAAGGGTTTAGGGTTGAGGGTAGAGGGTTTAGGGTTCAAGGGTATATGTTTTAGGGTTTAAAGTTGAGGGTATAGGGTTGAGCATTTAAGGGTAGAGGGATTAAGGGTTTTGGGTTAAGGGTAGAGGGTATAGACAAAGAGAGAAAATAAATCTATAAAAAAATCAACTTTCACATAACACGAGAACATTTTGAAGCACTAGAGATATGGTCATTTTTTAGCATGAAATAATGTGAGCACATTTTGGCTTTCTTTAAAAATAGTAGAAAAACTCAATATACCCATGATCTCAAGGCCCACATTCTGCATATTCTCCTGGTTTTGTGCGTGCTCTAACAAAAAGTGGCTTTTTGATGATGTTGTGAAGTGTGCATGCATGTTTTTCACAGTCCACCGCCTTTTTCATGATCTTTCCACCACCTTTGCATGAAATAGCAGAGTTTTCACATTGAAAGGCTTATAATATCAATTCAATTCTGAATTCCATTCAAAAGTGATATACAATTGAAGTTTGGAGGGGAACAAGCTTTTGAAAAAGTCAAATTGTTGAGGAGTTTCAAGAAAGAAGAAGCAAAGGCTACATAATTGAGTAGAACTCCTCCATTTGAAACTTTGGTTTTTTAGGTATGTGAAGTCTTTACACATTTTCTTTCATTCTATTATGGCTTGCTTTCATTTTTGTTATTTTGCATATTCCATGTTTATCATTGTTTGTTTGACATCATAACCTTAGGTTGTCAATGGACATTTAAAATTACACAATTCTATACACTTGCCAATTACATTTTTAAACCGCATCTCTTTGAGGCATTTTGTTATTTAAGAATTGACTTACCTTGTGTATGCTTCGACATTTTGTATACACATATATGTGACATAAGTTATAAGGAAGTAAAATAAAACATCATTTCTCAATCCTTTATTATGGATGTGCATACCACTCTCCAAAGCTTTCATTGAGGTATTTTGTCAAACAATTATACCAAGCAGTTGATTGCCTTGTCTATGCTACCAAATTTTTCATACATGTCTCTAAAAAAATGGAATATACTCCTCCCACATTGATAGATCTTTGAAACTATTTTGGTTTTCATCTCTATCTCTAAATTTACCTCATCACTATACCTACCTCATCACTTATGTTGTGATATATTTTAAATGTTTCCTTGATTAGTCTACCTACAAGGGATTCTAACCCTTCTCTCCATTGTTTCAAGTCTCTTTATTCAAGGCTAAGTTAGCAACATGGGGAAAGGTGCAACCTATCTTGAAATCATGGCTCAAAATGGAAGCATGGACAATGCATTTGAATTTTTTCACATTTTTTTCATATAAATGTATGCAAAATGTGGTAGCATTGACAAGCTAGTGAGATTGGCAAGATAGTGAGTGATATCACCCTGAGACCCCATTTCTATGAGGCATACACTGCCTCTACCTTCTCAACCATACTGCATTGGCAAGCTAGTGAGTGAGCTAGTTTTCCAATGCTCCACTAGCCTTCCAATGCAATAGGGTTGAGAAGGTCGGGGTAGTGTATGCCTCATAGAAATGGGGTCTCACATCACACAAGCTAGTGAATGAGCTAGCTTGCCAATGCGGTAGGGTTGTGATGCAGAGTAGGGAGGTAAACCTTAAAACAATACAATTCAAACCAAATCCAACAATTCTTCAATTCATATAACCCCAACTTGACCTTATTTCATCATACCTTCAAGTTTCTCTTGTAGCATTGCAAACATAGAATTTTCTTCACAACTTCCAAAAGAAATTCCAAACCCACAAAAGAATAGGCATTTCAAATACCCATTAAGGCATATTTTATCATATCTTAAAATCTCCTAGGGTCACTTTGGACTATCAACCCAAAATCACCGTTGCTACTCTACCCCAAGGCAAAATTAGGCCACTTTTGTAAAACTACTATGTAACTTCCACCCCAATGACAAAACTTAATTTCCAAACCTCAACTAGACCCCAAATACATTGAATCAATAAATTTTAACCAGAGAAATGCCTACCAAGTCCACAAACCACTAAACCCTTGTTTTAGGCTTATTTAGGCTTGCACAATGAGGGTTTATAGAAACTCTATTCTCCAAAAATTCAACCAATTTTCCAACAATTCAAACACATCATTTAATATTTTCCTATTCTATTCCAACCATCTCCCATCCTTTAACACTACAATTTCATCAAACTTCTATTCTTAGCCACCATTTTGGCTTGAAACTTGTCTATAAACACCTAGGGCATCATTCCAAATTATACAAACTTCCCGCCCTACTCTTAGAAACCACTTAAAAACAACATCCTACATCTAACCATGCCATTCTACCAAGTTATTTCAAATTTCACTAGGTGGAATGGCCTAAAAACCCATTTTGTTACACCAAACCCTCAAAACAGGGTTTACAGACCTGTTTGTAGAAAAATTGCGATAAAAATATGTTAAAAAGGTGTAGGAAAACTGAGAGGGGGGGTGAATCAGTTGTCACAAGATTCAAAATTAAACTACTATACTTATTAACTTCACAACCATAGTATTTTGTTATTAAGAGCATGAAACACAAATAACAAAAAGTGAATCAACACAATGAACACTAATTGTTTACGTGGAAAACCCAATGAGGGAAAAACCATGGTGACGGTTAACTCACAATATAAAGATTATAAAACATAGGCTCATTTCCAAGGGCTCACTACCCAAAAGAGGACTCACTATCCAAGTACAAAGGCTCATTGAAGGGACTCACTATCCACATAAAGGACTCATTGTCCAACAAGGAGGCTCACTTCCTACAGATTCAAAAGAGAACAAAAATATCCACCACAACAATTAACACATTCACAGGATTGTAGGAAATTGTATGTCACTTCCTACAACACAACTCACACACACACACTTCTACTATTATGATTTGTGGCTCACTTCTATCACTTTGCATCACACTGTCATATAGTTCTTCACAACTCAACTTGCTTTTATACCACCCTCAACCTTAGAAACTTTCTCCAAGGTTGGCCACAAAATGCCTTATTTCATAAATTCAAAATAGGCCGGCAACTCAAAATTCCTGAGGTGGAAAGGAATGAGAGTGGAACAATAAAAAGTATTTTTTAAGATAAAAAATAATATCTTGAAACAACCACATGCTTCCTTAATTCAATTTTATTCTTCAAATGAAGTGTAAACACCAAGTCGACCAAACCTAATGAAAGCACAAATGAACATTGATATACATGCTTCCCAACAAGAAGATGACACATAGACTCCACGTCATGCTTCCTTATGCACGATAATACATCTCAGAATCTTCTAGATACATCCACAACAAAACAAAAAACTTCAATCATTGAACATCTTTCACCTGTCCAACCAAACTGTATAAACTGATACTGAAATACTGAAACATGACTTCTAGATCACCAATCTTCAAACCTCTTTGCCAGAGCACAAAAAATACCTTCACAAGAAATATTCTAGATCTACAAGATCTGAAAAAAATAGAGGACTGTAGAGAAACAATATTTCTCTCAGTCCATAGAAGACCAACTTTTCCAGAACAGTCCACATACCGGTGAATGTAACTTTCACGAACTGTCAAACTAGAAGCTAAAACTTAGGAGGTATCACCACGAGATCACCATTATCAAGCCTTCAAACCCACACAAGCATAGGATCAACATAGGAGAAATGAAAAGCACATACCAGAGCACATTCTAAACATTTCCAACACACTAACTTCTCTTTATTAATTTTTGCAAAAGTACTTGGAAACTCATTAAACCAACACATCTACTACACCATAGAGATAGCTCCATGTACTTACAACATGTCTCAACAACATCTCAGCCATACATGTACAATTTGTAACATATTGATCTATGTTGACATCAATGAAAACATTAATGACAACACCACCAAAACTTGCCCAAACCTACAACAATCTCCCCCTTTGTCATTGATGGCAACACATGATGTGAAAAACCATCAAAGACAAAAAAAAAATGACACAATATCCCAGGAGAACATCTTTTCTTCTTCTACAACTATTTTTCACATGACTTTATCTCCCCCTTTGACATCAATGGAAAAGATCAACAACATTGATTACTCCCCCTTAGGAGTACACTCATATTGCAACAATGAAAACCATTTCTACTCCCCCTGTGGAGTAGACCCATTTATCAGTCTAGATAAATGAAGAATTTGTGAATTCACTAGATTGATGCACCTTCTTGTGCACCTATTTAGGAGTCCCAATGACCCCCAACCTCTCCCTAAGATGCTCAAAAGTACCCTTTAGAAGATCCTTAGTAAATATGTCTCCAATTTGACCTCATTCTCCAACACTTTTTCTCTCAAAAAATGATACTTGATACATATGTGTTTTGTTCTTGAATGCATAACCAGGTTCTTTGCAGTGTTTATTGCACTTGTGTTGTCATAGAAAATAGAAATAGGCTCATCACATACCACACCAATGTCTTTCAATGTTTGCTTCATCCACAAAACCTATGTCAAATATGATGCTGCAATAATATATTCTGCCTCTGTAGTGGATAAAGAAATCAAGTCTTTCTTTTTACTCAACCATGAAACTAATCTTCCACTAAGAAAGAAAGCACCACCATTGGTACTCTTCTGGTCATCTACACATGTGGCCCAATCAGCATCTGTATAAGCACTTAGGGTAAAATCATCACTTTTAGGATACCATAATCCATAATTTGGTGTACCTTTAAGATATCTAAATATTCTCTTTATAGTTGTAACATGTGCTTCTTTAGGATCTTCTTGGAATCTAACAACTAAACATATTGCATGCATAATATTTAGTCTAGTAGTAGTAAGATACAACAATCCGCCAATCATAGATTTGTATTTGCTCGGATAAGTCTTAGCAGATTCATCATCTTTGCTCAGTTTATGTCTGATTACCATAGGAGTACAAAATGGTTTGGAATCATCCATCCCAAACTTCTTCAATAGTTCTTTTACATACTTAGATTGTGAAATGAATATCCCTTTATCAGTTTGATTCACTTGTAGACCAAGGAATAAATTCTATTTACCAATCATAGACATCTCAAATTCTTTTTGGATCTCTTCAAAAAACCTTTTACACATGCCTTCATTTCCACCAAAAATGATATTATCAATATGTACAACTATTATCAACATTTTGTTACCTTGTTCTTTGAAGTAAAGATTGTTGTTAGCAAATCCTTTGCTGAATCCTTGGTTTGTTAGGTATTTGTCCAATCTTGCATACCAAGCTCTAGGAGCTTGCTTCAATCCATACAATGCCTTCTTCAACTTACAAACCATGTCTAGTTTGTTAGACAACTGAAAACCTTCAAGTTGCTCCATATACACTTCTTCTTCCAGTTCACCATTCAAAAAAGATTAACTTAACATCCATCTAATACACATTGAAATCCTTATGGGCAGAGAATTCCAAAAACATCCTAATCACTTCCATTCTAGCCATAGGGGCAAATGTTTCTTCAAAATGTATACCTTCAACTTGTGAATATCCTTTGCATACTAGTCTTGCCTTATTTCTTACAACTTCTCCACTTTCATTTAGCTTATTCTGGAACACCCATTTCGAGCCAATCACATGTTTATTCACAAGTCTAGGGAGTAGTTCCCATGTATGATTCTTTTCTATCTGTTGCAACTCTTCTTTCATAACTCTCATCCAAGTCTCATCTTCACATGCTTCACTTACAGATTTGGGTTTAATTTTAGATGAAAGACACAAATTTACCTTTGCTACAACTATGCTTGTCTTCACACCTTCACCTTTATCTCCAATTATCTGATCTTTCGAACATACTTAGGAGTCCTAACATCAGGTTTTGGTTCATTTTCTTCTTCTTCTTCCACTTGTTCTTCTTCCTTATTTTCTTTAGGTACATGTCCACTGATAGGATCATCAAGTTCAACTTCACTTATCTCAATAGGTATGTGTATGTCTTCATCAACTTTCACATTAGCACTTTCAATAATCTTTCTCAATCTTTTGTTAAAGCATCTGTATGCTTTGCTAGTACTAGAGTATCCAAGAAAAATTCCTTCATCACATCTAGCATCAAACTTTCCAAGATTTTCATCATCTCTTTTAATATAGCATTTTCTTCCAAATACCTTAAAATATTTCACAATAGGAGTCTTACCAGTCCATAACTCAAAAGGATTCTTTTTGTTGTTGTATCTAATGTGAACTGTATTAAGAATATGAACAATAGTATGTATCACTTCTCTCCAGTACACATTTGGTACATTTGATTCTTTCATCATGGTTCTAGCAACTTCCTGTACGATCCAATTTTTCCTTTCAACTAATCCATTCCGCTAAGGGTTTCTTGGGGTAGAAAATTGTCTTCTTATGCCGTGTTCACATAATGCATTAAATTCTCCAGAAGTGAATTCTCCACCTCTATCAGATCTCAAACACTTGATTTTCAAATTTACTTCATTTTCCACTCTTTCTTTGAATATCTTAAACCTATCTAGAGCCTGAGTCTTTTCTCTAAGAAAAGAAACCCATGTCATTCAAGTGTAATCATCAATATGTAGCATGAAATACTTATTGATGAGTCTAGTTTTTGGCTCAATTTTGATAGATTTTAGTATCCATTTGTTGTTGTTGTCATAGACTTTGATACTTGGATGTTGAACTTTTTATGATATTTCCTCAAAACCATAGACATTGGGAATGAGTTTATTTTCGTAACCTTTTAATGACATTGACATGCTATATGAACTATCTATGTTAATTTTACATGTGGATTAATGAATGTTACTTTAAGATAGTTACAAATATGAAATTGTTGTGCATACTAATATTGTTATGCAGATATAATCAGAGCCTACAAAATTGAGGAAGATTCTGCCAGCTGGTAATTTTCCATAAAGGTCAACAAGGTGATCATTCAAAGGTCAATGGAAGGAAGACTCTTAATGGAGGGAGATTCCTAGTTTAAATCAAAAAATTGTAACTACCTTGTAAATGGTCTTAATTATTTTTTGAGCGAATATAGGAGTTACTGTTGTGCTAGATCTGCGTTAAGGAAAACATGATTGACCAGATTCCACACATGCATAACCTCCTCTCTACTTTTTATGCTTTCCCTAAAGTGGCATCCTCCTAATTTGTTGGAGTTGACTACCTTGCTAGGTAGTAGTTTTTCTTCCTATAAATAAGACTCAAATGCTCCTTCTTAGGAGGTTGATTAATTTGATGATGTACTCACATTCTTATTTTTTCAATAATATAGTTTTGTTGCTCAATTGTACTGATGCTTTCTAATGAATAAAATGAAGTTATAAGTTTTTGCATCCGAGTTTACATTTGTCTTAAGGGATACTCATCCAAGGGGTCCCACTTGGTGAGCATTCCATCCTTTAGTTTAGTTAATACTTTTTGTTCAACAATTAGTTAATAATTTGGCACTATCTATTCCTGTAGCTGCTAGAATTACATTTTGTGAATGTTCGTACAACTAAAGCAGATAGAGTAGTTTCCTGTATGTTTGCTTAGATTTTCATTTCTATCATTCATTTTAGCTTAATATAGTTGTTGGTTGATGTTCAACACTTATATTACTTCTTTCCAAGAAATTTACTTCCAACATTATGTCTTTCTTAGTTGTAGAATGAATATGGATACTATGGATTCCTAGTGCACATACTGTGCTGGCCCATTTCAAGTCTATGTCCCTAGGTTGACAAGTTAAATGCACCTTCGTAATGATTAAGACAACTATTCAGATTAGATGTCCAATCTCTGAATCACAGTTGTAAGGGTTTAATTGTTGAATCATTGTAGGAGGACAACATTTTTGGCACCATTTTCGGGATGGTGTCAAACTAGGGAGTTCTTTGGAGTCATTGATAGTTTTTTCTTGTTGTATTATTTCTGCAAGTTTGATCTTAGTATACCCCTCATTTAGGAAATTAATGATCCACTATTCTTTTGCCAATTCTTTGTGTGAGATGGCTGATATTGAGTTGATACTGTATGCATAGAGGAAGGAGGAGGGATGCTCATGGGAGATTCCTTCCTAATAACCTTGATCCATTCCAACTAGTTGAGCATCAGAATTTTCCAAGAAATGAAGAAGAAGAAGAGCCACACCCCTTTGTTGATGCATTTCTTGATCTAACCAGTTTTGACTCCAAAGACCAAAATCAGATTGTGAATCCCTTTGCTTTGGAACATCATTAGGCAGACATGGGTGATGCAAATAGAAATAGACCTAACCAACCACCTTTTTCTTTCCCCATCACTCATCAGAATAAAGTTGACAACCTCAAAAATATCCCTGCTTCAGTGCTTCCTAAGTTCTATGGACTTGTCATAGAAGATCTTGATACTTTCTTGTTTAAGTTTGATATACTCTGTAGGAGTTATGACTATACCACTGATGCCCATAGGCTTAAGTTTTTCCCTACCACCTTGAAAGATGCTACATTAAGATAGTTTATGAGCCTAGGAAAAAATACTATGGATACTTGGGATGACATGAAGACAAAGTTCCTTGAAAAGTACAAGGAATATTGTAGGGGTAGTGACATGAGGGGAGATGGAATTTTTAGGATGCACCAAAAGGAAGATGAGAGCTTGGAAAAGTGATTGTTCCCAAATATAATGACCTAGGGAGTCCTATGGTAGGAGTTGTTATAAATGAGATCCAAATAAAGAATGCTCTGATTGATTGGGAGCAACAATAAATGTAATGACCAAGGATATCTTGCAACAACTAGATGTTGCAAGCATGATACCTACTCCTACTATCCTATAGCTTGCTAATAGTTCCACTGTTAAACCTAATGGTATAATAGAAGATATTTTGGTAACTCTAGACTCTTGGGAGTATCCAACAAATTTCATGATTCTTTCTCCTAAAGATACACTAGGATGGTACCCCATTATCCTAGGAAGGCCATGGTTAGCAACAAAAAATTCCTACATTGGATGTCAGACAAGAGACATGACCATTTCAGATGGAGAGAGCACCAAAAATCTTGTTCTCTACCCTCCTGCTCATCCATCTCATGATATGGATAATCCCATATGGCCACATGTTGGTGAAGAGTCTGAGGAAATCAATTCTATGACACAACTTAAGATGTTAGGCATGAGTTCTTTCATGAAAATTTATGATGAAGATGAAGTATTGTCTAACATAATTTAGAACCATTGTGAGGTGTAGGAAGACTCATTCTCTCATGCATCTAATTTTGTTGATCCAGTGAAGAAACTTCTGCCCAGTCTTCCTGCAGCCAAACTTCCTGTAGCAATAGGTATGTCTCATACATTGGTTCTACATGAACTCAAGGTGCTAAAAATTGGTGCAGTAGCTATGATAGAGTTAACTACACAAGTTCAAGTTTCAAAAGGAAAATATCTAAATATTAACAACAAATTGAGTGAAGAACAACACTTGTCATTGACAAACTTACTGAGGACCCACCAACATGCATTTGCATGAGACTATCATGATATGAAGGGATTAGACCCTAAGATTTGCACTCATAGGATATACATAAGAGATGATTGTACATTAGTGAGGCAACCACAAAGACGAATTAACCCTGCATTGAGAGAATTTGTAAAAGGGGAACTACATAAATTGCTAGATGCAAGATTTATCTACCCCATTTCAGATAGCTAGTGGGTGTCTCCATTGGTGATTGTTCCCAAAAAAGGAGGGAAGTGGTAGGTTCAAGTGTTGATTACAACGAACTAAATGCTACCACCAAAAAGGACTCACAAACCAAGTTTTTGACTCACGTACAGGAAAGCAATACTTTTCTTTTCTAGATGTATTCAACGGCTATAACCAGATCCAAATTGCACCTGAGGACCAAGAAAAGATCACCTTTACCTGTCCATGGGGGACCTATGCCTACTCAGTACTTCCATTTGGCTTATGCAATGCACTTGCAACTTTTCAGAGGGTATTCATTAGTATATTTTCAGATATCTCACATGATTGCATAGAGATTTATATGGATGACTTTACTACATATGGTGCTAATTTTAATGAAGCATTGGAAAATATCAAGAGAGTCTTAAAGAGATGTGAAGAACAAAATTTGTCCTTAAATAGTGAGAAGTGCTTGATGATGATGCATGAAGGTGTAGTCCTTGGCCACTGCATCTCTCACAAAGGAATTCAAGTAGATCCTATCAAGATTGAGGTGATCACCAATCTGCATATAGCTACAAAACAAAAAGATGTTAAGAGTTGCTTGGGACATGCAGGCTACTATAGGCATTTCATCAAAGACCTTAGAAAAATGGAAACACCATTGTACACTCTCCTAACTAAATATGCTAAATTCCAATGGACAGAAGACTGTGACAAGGAATTTTCTAACTTGAAAGAAGCTTTAACTCATGCTCCTATACTTAAAGGTCCCAATTGGGAGTTTCCTTTTCACATTCATACAGATGCATCAGATTATGCTATAGGAGCAGTTTTAGGACATAAAGAAGGAGCTATTGAGAATGTTATTTATTTTTTCAACAAAAATTTGCAAGGAGCCGAATTCAACTATATAGTGACAAAAAAAGAAATGTTGGCAGTGGTCTATGCCCTTAACAAATTCAAACACTACATAACAAGCTATTAGATCTTTATGCACACAAACCATGTAGCAAGTAGGTACCTCATGAATAAACCCTTGATATCAGGTAGGCTAGCAAGATGGTTATTGCTAATGTACAAGTTTGACATAACCATTGTTGATAAACCAGGGAAGGCCAATGTTGTTGCAGACTTTCTTTCAAGGCTGACTACATTAGAGGACAATCAAGACACTAATGACTCTTTCCTTGATGAACACTTATTTTCCATCAATGTGCATACACCCTGGTATGCTAACATAACTAATTATTTGGTCATAGGGAGAGTTCCTCCTCATTTCTCTCCAAAAGAGAGAAGGGCACTCATTGAAAAATCTTCTCCTTTTTCATGGATTGCTAGATGTCTATTCTACACTGGACCAAACCATGTAATGAGGAAATGTGTGAGGAAAGATAAGACATATGATATTCTGCATGCATGTCACAATGAACCATGTGGAGGGCATTTTTCTGCCAAGAGGACAACAATGAATATTTTGAACACATGATATTACTAGCCCACACTCCACAAGGATGCAGGGAAATATACAAGGAAGTGTGATAGATGCCTAGGGATGGGCTGGCCAACCAAATCTAATGAGATGCCCCTTTACCCCCAGGTAGAAATCACTTCATTTGACAAATGGAGATTATATTTTGTAGGACCCGTTGATCCTCCATCAAATGGTAAATCCTATATCTTAGTATGCACTAATTATGTAACCAAGTGGGTAGAAGTTAAGGACATGAAGCATGAAAGAGATAATAAGGTTATATAATTTTTTTATGAGGAAATTTTCACACGGTATGAGGTTCCAAGAGAGATAGTGACTAATCAAGGGGCTCAATTCACCTCAACCCTTGTTATAGCACTGGTCAATGAATACAACATAAGGCACATGAAGTCTACTCCTTATCACCCTCAGACCAATGGCCAAGTTAAGGTGACTAACAGGGAAATTGAAGCCATTCTAAGCAAAACAATGGTTATCCATAGGAAGGATTAGGCAAATAGGTTGCTAGCAGTTGTTTGGGCCTATCGAACCACTTGGAAAATAACCATAGGCTTCACTCCTTTTGAGTTGTTGTATGGAAAAACAACTATGATGCCCATTGAATTTGAGCATAAGACTCTTAGGACTGCATTAGACTTGGGGATGAATATCTATGAGGCACAAAAGGACAAAATTATGTAGTTGAATACTTTGGATGAGATGAGGAAGACAACCTTGCATCACATAGAGGTAGTGTAGAATCAAAGAATAAAGTGGCATGAAAAAGACATAAAGGACGATAAATTCTATCCAGGTGACTGGGCACTGCTCTATGACTCAAGGTATCAAGATAATGCAGGAAAATTACAGACAAGGTGGCTAGGTTGTTGAAGTCTTTCCCAATGGTGTTGTTCAGCTCACTACCATTGACCCTATGAGATTTAAGTTGTTTGTCAATGGTCATCACCTCAAGTTGTATCACAAGCCAACTTCCAAGGAGGAATTCCCATAACAATTCACTCTGCATGCAACAAGTGAACTTCTTGCAGCCGAAGGAAGCGGACTTAGTGTCCCTCCTTCTGGCTAACTAAGGTATGTAACTTTTCATAATAAAGACTTCAACTTTTGTGGGAGTCCACTTATTCATTCATTCACACATCTTCCCATCCATCTCCATCTTTCTCTCTCTTCCATCATGCCACCATAAATTCACTTCATTCAACTCCACTTTCATTAATTGCTCAACTGACTTCTTAAAAGGTGACCGATACTTTCTCCATAATATTTGCAATAGATCATCGAAGAATTTAGGTACGTGTGCATCAATTTGTTATATCTTAATTGTATTTTCATTACTGCACATTAGTATAGAAGTTCTCTATAGGATGTAATTATTCCCTACCCCTATCAAATTGTCATTACTACCTCGCATGTGAGGACACAAGCTCAAATTTAGGTTGGGGGGAATGTAAATAGCATGTCCATGTGTTCATCCATGATGGTCCATGTCAGCAAAGTTTCAATTGAACCAATTTGAATTTTGAGTGAGGTGATAGCTCACATGTGTGAGTTGACACCACACCGTTGCCATCTTTTCGATTGTATTCTTGATTTATTAATCTTTACTACCTTTATTGCTTCTATCATAATCCTAAGCTACCAAAAAGGTAAAATTCAGATGACATTGGTGTTGGATTTTAGACGAAGATTGCAGGAAGGAGAAATTTGGCTTTCAGATAAAGATTGCAGGAAGGGAAACCTTGCAGAGTGATTGTTTAATTATAGACAACTGAACAATGAGAAGCAGGTTAATTCAAAATGAACCCATGATTCATGATGTATTAATTTAGGATACACCTTTCCAGGCCGAGTTTAGAAACTACAGATGGTTAGATTATTTCCTAAAGCTTAATGGTTTTAATGAAGACGTTGCATTAGAATTTTCCTATACATTGTTTGAAGGAAAGGACATGGTAAAAGGGTTGAAGTTCATAGCTACTGAAGAGAGGATTGTAGAAGTTATAGGGTTGTCTGTTGACGGTGAACATTACCCTGCTACCAGAGACGTCAGGTAAGCTAGGGCTAAATTTATAGAACTTGTTGACCCTCCATTGAGTGTGGACAAGCAAGGTATGAAGAGAACTTCTCTGCGTGAGTCGTGGAAGCAAGTAGTTATTTATGTTGTGAAGTACATTACTTGTAAAGGTCGTTAGTTGAATCTACATTCTGTGCACTTCAAACTCATGAATCATATGAGGTATGGGAGAAGAATGAATGTGCCAAATTTGTTATATCACCTTCTTGCAATCATGGACGAGACCCAAAAAGGTAGGGATAATTCCATTTCCCACCATTGTTTGATCAAATTATTAGTAGAGAAGTCTCTGCATGATGTGTCTTATATGACTTGGGAAGAATTCTTAAATATTGATAAATTTAAACCAGAGCATTTGTGACCTAGGGTTTTGCCTCAACCTCATAGGGCTAGTAGGAGATTGAGCATGGTTGAAGCCACTCCTAGTGCCTCAACTTTTTGTGCAATCCCTAGCGTAAACCCTCCCGCAGATGAACAAACTATAGAAATTAGTTCTTCTAAGGTAGAACATTCAAACAAAGAAAGTTCCTCTTCAAATTATGATGATGATGTCTCTCTTGGAATCCTAATTCAAACTAGGGCACAAAATAAAGAAGAAAAAATAAGGAAGTGAAAAGCTAAAAAGAAAACAACAAGAAAAGAAACATCAATCTCTAAGAAATAGAAGGCTGACACTATTCTTCCTACAACCAAAGAGAAACATGAGAGCCCTCCTAGAAAACAAGATCAATTGGACTAGTCGCTAGTATGTCTCTATAGGGAAGCCCTAGGACTAGAGAAACATCATAGGAGGACACAAAAGCCCGAATGGGGCAGGTAAATGTTGAGGAAAAGGACATATTTGAGGAAACAACAAATATAAGGTTGGTAGAGCTTGCTTCCAATCGCATAACAAGTTGAAAGTTAAGAGTATGAGAAGAATTAGGAGCTCCTGTAGTAAGAGCAAGAGCAAGAGTTCCTACAACAAGAGCAAGAGCCCCTACAACCAAAACTAGGAGAACAATTAGTACCCCTGTAGCTAGAATTGGTTGAACAAAAAAAATCCCTACAGTTGGGGCCACATGAAGAGCAAGCATCGGTGCTAAAAAAAAAATTGTTAGGAGTACATAAGCCCTATGATTTTTCAATGCACATGGTAGCAATGAACTTAGGGAATGAGATGCAAAGGAGGGAAGAGGAAAGGAAAGAGGAGAAACGTAGGTTGAAGAAGGAAATTCAAAAGAAACATGAAGAGATTAAAGATAAGAATGCAAAAAATTGTTGCTTTAAAGGAAAAAGGTGGACAATATAGTCAGCCTTACTACCTCAAATATTAGAATGTAGGACTCCTCCAAGGTTCTATGCTCTATATTTGAAGGAGAAGAATCTTTCTTTTAAACTAGAAAGGATTGTTTCAGGTTTGAATCCTTCCATAGAGACTCCTCTTGAATTTTTCTAGGCTTATCAGATTGCTCCCCCTAAGATGAAAAATTTGTTGTGTGAATTCTATTTGCATAATTATGTTGTGTCCAAAGGTCATGATTGGAATCCATTGTTGTATGTTGGGGATCTCCAATTAAGGGCATTCATGTCCTGGATATAGAATGAAATTAGTTGGGGGCACCAATTCAGGACTTATATGAAAATAGAATACAACACTCCCCTACCCATCAGGGTTGAATCTAAAAACCTAGGAGACATTTTTAGGGAATGACACAAATTCTTATACCGAACAAGCTATAGCAGTAGGATCCTTCCTATGAAAGAAGAAATTTACAAAGAATATGAGAACGTAGCAAAAACCACAGTGGAATTTGTAACGGGATATCTGGCACAAAGGTGGAACAGTCAGACTAATGAGTTAAAACAAGTTGAGCCTCACTCTCTGCAGAACTATATTGCAACATGCAAATGAGTTGATAGATATATATAGATTGGAAGGTTTAAGGGACAATTTTGGCTTCCATTAACTTTTCAGCCATCTATCTTATTATGGCCTGTGCCAAATTTTAGGTATTATGAATATGATATAGCTCTAGATAGGAAAAGATGGAATAGGTTGGACAACAAGCAAGGGTTCTATTGGGACCCTAATTCATACACTACAAGAACTGATGTAGGACAACCAACATTTGAAAATTTTAGGGCATTGAATAAGAAAAAGAACAACCCTTCCTCTATTGAAGCACCAACAAAGCCTTAGGTTGGGGGGGTGATGAGTCTAGTTTTTGGCTCAATTTTGATAGATTTTATCATCCATTTGTTGTTGTTGTCATAGAATTTAATACTTGGATGTTGACCTTTTTATGATAGTTCCTCAAAACCATAGACATTGGGCATGAATTTATTTTTGTAACCTTTTAATGACAGTGACATGCTATATGAACTATCTATGTTAATTTTACATGTGGATTAATGAATGTTACTTTAAGATAGTTACAGATATGTAATTGTTTTGCATACTAATATTGTGATGCAGATATAATTATCTAGCCTACAAAATTGAGGAAGATTCTACCAATTATTCATTTTCCATAAAGCTCAACAAGGTGATCATTCAAAGGTCAAAGGAGGGAAAACTCTCAATGGAGGGAGATTCCTAGTTTAAATTGAAGAATTTTAACCACCTTGTAAATGGTCTTAATTGTTTGTTGAGTGAATATAGGAGTTACTTTTGTGCTAGATCTGTTTTAAGGAAAACATGCTTGACCAGATTCCACACATGCATAACCTCCTCTCTACTTTTTATGCTTTCCCTAAAGTGGCCTCCTCCTAATCTGTTGGAGTTGACCGCCTTGCTAGGTATTTAGTTAGTATTTTTTCTTCCTATAAATAAGACTCGAATGCTCCTTCTCAGGAGGTTGATTAATATGATGATGTACTAACATTCTTAGTTTTCTAGTAATATAGTTATGTTGCTCGATTATACTCATGCTTTCCAATGAATAAAATGAAGTTATAATTTTGTGCATCTGAGTTTACATTTTTCTTAAGGGATACTCATCCAAGGGAGCCCACTTGGTGAGCATTCCATCCTTTAGTTTAGTTAATACTTTTTGTTCAGCAATTAGTTAATAATCTGGTACTGTATGTTCCTGTGGCCACTAGAATTACATTCTGTGGCTATTCCTGTAGCTAAAGTAGACAGAGTAGTGTCCTATCTGTTTGCTTGTATTTTCATTTTTGTCATGCATTTCAGCTTAATAAAGTTGTTGATTGATTTTCAACACTTATATTACTTTTTTCCAAGCAATTTACTTCCAACATTATGTCTTTCTTAGCTATAGAATGAATATGGCTACTATGGATTCCTAATGCACATACTATGTTGACCCATTTCAAGTCTATGTCCTTGGGTTGACAAATTAAATGCACCTTCATAATGATTAGGATGTCTATTTAGATTAAATGTCTAATCTTTAAATCACAACTGTAAGGGCTTAGTTGTTGAATCATTGTAGGTGGCCAACACCTATCACCATTCAGGCTTATAGTTCTAGTTGGACCACAAAGATCGGTATGTATTAACTCCAACATTCTGGTAGTACAATGCTCTTTTTCCTTAAAGTTGCATCTTGTCTATTTCCCCAATTGACAACTTCTACAAATAACATTACCAGGTCTTGTGATTCTAGGAAACCATTGAACAATCTCCTTTGCACTAATCTTGACAAGGTTATCAAAATTTACATATCCCATTCTCTGGTGCCATAACCAAATTTCATTGATTTAAGATACAAGACAATGACCATCAACTCCCTTTAGCTGGTAGATGTTTCCATGAGTTCTTCCATTAGCAATCTTATCACCATTTCTAGAAATTTTTTTGATTTCTCAGGTATTTTTTTGAAACACAAGTTTAAAACCATTGCTACACATTTGAGCAACACTCCTAATATTATTCCTCAAACCCTTCACATAATAGACATCATCAGTATTGTGCACTCCATAAAACTAATTGAACCTTTCCCACATATCTTAGCTCCTCAATCATCACGAAACATAACTAAACCACCATCATATTTCTCAAGTTTAGTTAACATACTCTTATCTTGGGTGATGTGATTAGAAAATCCACTATCAATTACCTAGTAGTCTTCATCTTGTCTTGCATGAAAAGCGGCAACCAAATTACCTTCCATCTTATTACTCTTATTCTCTAGAGACTTCTTGCTTACACATCTTCCAGGGTTAGTGGATACAGATTTGTTGGAAATAGGATGCCATTTAATTACAAATCCTAAACATTAATTATTTCATGTATCTCCTAGATTCTTGGAATGTGTTCAACAACACTAAGATTAAGATGAGATTAATATTTGATGAAATAATCATGATTATTGACATTTGTAATTAATTCTAAATGTAAGAAGCATGTGAGGGCATCCATATTAAGTTCCTAAATAATAGGGACACATGGGACACTCACATGGTAAGGTGAAACTCACCTTGTGTCCAGTTAACTATACGTAGTAATAGCTAACACTTCTGAATGCATGTAAAGATCCTAGGAGTTAGGATTTGATATTTGCATGCTTGAAGTTCAGTTGAGTTCAGTTAAGTTAAGTTTAGATCAGTTCAGTTTAGTTCATAATCAGTTTAGTTTAGTTTAGTTTAGTTTAGTTTAGTTTAGTTTAGTTTAGTTTAGTTCAATTCAATTCAGTTCAGTTCAGTTATCTTCAGTTGCATGCAAGTGCATGTTGTATGCATGTTGGTTATTTTGAGTTGCATGTAGTTAGCTTCAATTAACTTGTAATGCATGGATAATAACATTGAGTTGTATGACAGATAACAAGGACTACCTCCAGTTAACAAGGGATGACCATTCTTTGGAAATGGTGTTGAGTAAATGTTTCAGTTAACTATAAAGCACTTGGAGACAACTTGGGTGCTCAAGATGCTTTATTGGAATTACCTCTCATGCATGATAAGATATTTCTGAAGGCTCAGTTAAGTAGCTTTACTTAAGGGTGCCAACTTTGAGGAAGAGTTTTGGAATTATCACTGAAGTGAAGGAGTAGTTGTAGCTTCAGTTTGGGACACTCAAATGCATGAAGCACATGTTGTAAGCTTTAGTCTTCACTGAATAACTCAAATTGAAGGAATATGGCGTACCTTTTCAAGGGCTTGAGCTTGTGCATTGTAATTATCACCATTTGGAGATTACAAGGTTGAATATTGTCTCTATATCTCATTCAAGTTGAATAGAGTTATTGTAATTATTATTGTAGGTGTGAAGAAGATTGGTAAAGATAGAAGAAGCATTCTCAAGCAAGAATTGGAGCTATTGTAATTCAAAGTTTGAATAATAGAATAATTCTTGGTGGATTTTTTTCCCGAAAGGGTTTCTCCACAGTATATCTTGTGTGATCCTTCTATTATCCTGTCTAGTTCTAAATAATTCTCTCTACATTCTACAACAGTAAAATGGATTAATCAAGATAATCACCCACAAAGAATATATGTAACAAATAAAAGACTTAATTAGAACAACAATATTAAATTTTTACAGAGTATTAAGCTAAGAAAACACCTCAATTTTCAACATTTGGTATCAGAGCTGAGGTTGGGTAGAGTATTGGGACGCCTTTCTCTTAAAAGATTGGAGCTTTTTTAGCTTAGTGGGAGCTCATATTATTTTTGTTATTTGCTGATTTTGGAATTAAGTTTTGTTACAATGAATTCAAGGTTGGAGATTGAAAGGTTCAATGGTTCTAACTATGAAATGTGGAAATTAAAAATGGAAGATCTTCTTGAAGAAAGAGATCAGTGGTTAGCGGTTAATAATGAGACAAAGACACCTACAACTATTTCAATGAAGATTGGGCTAAGTTAGATAAAAATGCAAGGGGAACAATAAGGTTATGTCTTGCTAATGCTGTTCTTTTGAATGTTTCAATGGAAACCAATGCATATAAATTATGGAAAAGAATAGGGGATATTTATCAAACTAAGAGTCTCACCAATAAGTTGTATCTGAAAAGGCAATTATATTCATTGAAAATGAAAGATGGTGATTCAGTAGCACAACATTTAAATGCTTTCAATTTAATTCTTAGTCAGTTAGAATCCGTAGATGTAAAGCTTGAGGATGAGGATAAGTGCATTTTATTACTTTGTTCATTACCAAATTCTTGGGAAAATCTAATTGTTGCAATTAGTGGTAATGGTGCAGATCCAAAGATGGAAAACATTATTCCTACTCTCCTATTAGAGGAGATGAGGAGGAAATCTAAGGAGGAAATCCAAGATTCCTTGTTCATAAAAGGCAGGCCTAAGAAAAAGGATCCTAAGGGAAACAAGGAAGGGAAGGGTAAGTCAGAAGGACGAAGTAAGGTAAAGTGTTGGAATTGTGGGAAAATAGGACATGTGAAGAAGGATTGTAAGAACAAGAAAGAGAGTTCTGATTCTTCTACAAAGGAGTCCTCAGATAATAGTAATGATGCATTGGTTATTTCAACTAATATTGTTTGTAATAACTCTTTCCTTCATGTTTCAAAGTAATCTTCGTAGAGAGGATGGTAGTCACGATGCCATGTGTGACTCAGTATCATGGTTCAGTGGGAGTTATTGGCAGTGACTTGGATGCATCATTGGTAAGGTTATCTTCATGTGATTGGGGATATGGTTCGTTCTTGGTTTAGAGTGGTTGCTATTATGTCATGGTTTAACTCTTTACTCTAGATTAGAGTTTTGGCATATTACATGGTTCTCTTGAGACTAGGATGTATAAGTATGTTATGATGCATGTGATCTCCTAAGAGGAGATGGTTAGATCATGGATGTCATGTTTATGTTCCTAATTCATGATTGGAGTTTTGACAATGATCTTGTGTAGTTCTCTTAAGTTTTGGGTACATTAATCATTTGCTTGCTTACTTCATGAAAGTGTTGTGTTGCATTTGGAGTTTGGCATGGATTGGTTGGTTACAGGTCCTCATGGATACTTGGAGAAATAGGTGAGGCCGGAGTTCTCTTATGGTAAGAAACATTTGTTGGAATGGTTACTTGTAAGAAAATTTCAACAGAAAAGACCGAGGAGCCTACACCTTGGTTGAATGTGAATTCAACACACTTAGTGGTTTAGCATGCCTCTAAAGAGGTGGTTTGGTTACAGAGGCTTGGGAAAGGTAATGGTTTGGTTGATAATGGGAAGGTATTAATTGAGAAAGTTAACACTTTAATTAAAGATATTTTCCAAGGGAGCTCAGTTGGTCCTAAAAATAAGTTAAGGAAAAAGTTGGTAAGACCCCGGGGATGTCACAGCAAGCGATATTCATGTGTAGTCAACTATCGACAAAACATCAATCAAGGTCACGGCGACTAGGAGCTTCCCTTTGGCATGAAATTTTCATTCAGAGAAAGGTCTCAGCAAGATCTAAATGTTTCATCAATCAACAATGGAGAGAGTACATACCGGCTAGAGATTTTGACTTTGGGGTGAAGTCTCGACGACTTCATGAAGTCTCGCCTACTAGCAAGGACCGGGGTAGCACTTTGGCAGGAATTATCTTTTCGGTGGAGGTTCTCCCCAAGTATGTTACGTCTCACGGATCAGTTGATAAGTGAATGCCTCGACCAAATAATCAACATTCAGCATGTGGTCTTGGGGAAGTCTTTTGGTCTTTTTGACTAATGCTCAAAATTACCCATCGTGGAGAGATTTGTTAGTCGGTATGAGGTCTCAGTGAGTCTGCAATGTCTTGCCAACCACCAACAAAGTAACATCAAAGGCTCACGTGCATCGGGGTAATGTCTCATCGATCGGCTCTGGTCACACCGACATTGCATGAGGGGATTCTATCAGTATGGCTTTGGGGAGAGAATCAATGTGTCTCACCGACATGAAGGAGCCCTCGCCAAATGATTCTAAGTTTGACATAACATCTTAGCAAAAGGAGAGGGTCCCACTGATAAGGTATGCCTTCGGGGAGACTAGATGTATTTAGTGTGGTGTATGAGTGACTCAGAAATGTCTCACCGAAGTAAATGAGCCCGACGAGAGTAAAGAGAATTAAGGGAAAGGTCTCCCCAAGCACAAGAAGTCTTGCCGATATGAAATAAGTTCGCCGAAGGATCTGGGGCTCGGGGTAATCTCTTGCCGACCCGATGGTGTCTTAGCAAAAGCAAAGGGCAGGGCTCGATATGATGTCTCACTGACTAGGTGGGCTCTTGCCGAAAGAAAACTGAGCTCAAGAGGATCTCGCCGAGAGCTATAGCCTTCACCATGTGGTCTTCACGAAGGAAGAAAGTCACACTGAAACAAAAAGAGAAGCTGGCGCAAGAAGGTCAACAAGAGGAATTCGGGGAGACTCCAAGCAAACGAGGGGGATTCAATATGAGGTCACAGTGACAAGCGAAGGTCATGTCGACATGAAGCGGGGTCCGACCAAAACAAAAGGAGCCTGACAAGAAAAAAAATGAGATCGATAAGAGGTCTCCCCGACTACGAAAAGTCTGGCCGATAAGCTTGAGCTCTGGGAGAAAAAGAAGACATCACCATGAAGTCTCACTGACCCAATGGGGTCCTGCCGATATAGGATGAGCTCTATATGACTTTTGTAGCTTGCCGAAGGGTCTCACCAAGTGGTCCGCGCTATGCCGATAACTGTTAGAAGACAAAATCGCATCGGGGAGACATAATAAGTGTCTCACTAACATGCGATTCAATGGGGATCACTTTTGAATGCCCAGGAATCTGGCGTGGTGAATTTCTAACCAATTAGGAGGAGCTAAGAGGGCTGACCTATGACCTATGAACTGATTGACCACCCCTATGAAAGAAGACCAACATGATGTAAATGAGATAGACTCCTTTTGAGATCAAAGTGATGACTTGGCTCAGAAAATTGTGGTGGTCTGGAACATGAAGGAAGCCGAATGAAGAAAGGAACTATGACTCACAAGGATAGTTGTAGTGACCACCGATAGGGGTAGATTAGTATTAATGATGATATTTTGAGCATTCAAGGCTGACTGCAAGAGAGTTCAAAGATGGACATGGAGATAGAAGAGTTAATGCTGCAGCAGCAAAAGATCTATAGATCTTTCCCATAAATATTTCATTAGCATGGACAACGAGGATTCACATTGAATGCACAACCAACTTTCTTCAAAAGATCTAAGAGTCGACTCTCCTATAGTCTGTAGATATTTTGTAAACCCTAATACAAGTGGACAACACATTCTTTTTGTTGCAATTTGTATATAAGGCATTCTTGCCTCTTTGTAAAGGTTGGAACTTTGTAGGGTTAGAAAATAGTAGATAGAGGACTTGAATAGAACTGGTAGATAGGAGTTAGATTCAGTAGAAGACTAATATATCTTTCAGTTTTCTTAGTGTAGATGGAAACAATTTGGAGCCACAAATTTTATATACATTGGTGATTGTGCCAAATTTGTAAATGTTGCTTATCTATCTCACTAACAGTAGAAGCAACTAGATCTTAATCTACTTCCTGTTGTGTTCCAGAATGGTGTTTGTCTTGAATTAATCATCTGATTTAGGAAGCTTTCAAGGAATGAATTTTGGTTTTATATTTTGTTTGAATGGTAATATGCAATCTGCTATTGAAATCAGCACTATGAATGAATGAAACTATGTGTTAGTCACAAGTTGAATTTTTTCTGCAATTTTAGTTAGGAATTCCTTGGAAGGTGTCAGGTCTGGTTAATTTGGATGAAGTATCATTCTTTTATGTTCCAAATCCCTGATCCATATTTTTCTATTTCTTTAAAAACCTTGGTTATAGTAGATTTAAATTCATATTTAACCCCAGAACAGTCCAAAAGCTCAATACCAATAGGCCCCTTGAATATTACTGTTACATTGACCACTGAGGGACATCAGCACAATTGAGACCCAACTATAAAGGCCTTGGGAGCTAAGGTATCCATGTGATCATCTTTGTATTTTGGGAGAAACAAGATAGCAATATTTTGTTTGCATGTTGATTGTTCCAAAAGGACCGTCAACACATCTTTCACCAGTCCAAACAGACTGTATAAACTCATACTGAAATACTAAAACATGACTTATAGATCACCAATCTTCAAATCTCTTTGCCAGAGCACAAAAAAGACCTTCACAAGACACATTCTAGATCTGAAATATCTAAAACAAAAAAAAGAAGGACTGTAAAGCAACAATATTTCTCTCAGGCCATAGCAGACCAACTCTGCCAAAACAATTCACATACCAGTGAACGTAACTTTCACAAACCATCAAATGAAAAACTAAAACTTAGGAGGTATCCCCATGAGATCACCATTAT
>VDFB02090402.1:0-30378 GCA_007258455.2 Sequoia sempervirens | reverse complement strand
AAGGTTAGTGATGCTGTAAGGGATTTCATTGAATATGCCAGATGGTATAAAAGACAATGTGAACATGAGGCTGCCAAACTCCGTGAGCAATATCAAAACATGCCAGATGATTATAGGTACAATGTTTCATTTGATGCCCATTTGAATTGTGTGGCGTTTCTGAAGCCCGAAAAGTCGGAGATGGTGGACCACATTAGGAAAATGTTAAAAAGGGAAGCAAAACAAGCTTTGGTTGAAGAATCAAAGAAGGAAGAAGATGAAGTGCCTATTTGTGAATTGCAGCCCACAAATATGCAAGTTGAAGAGAAAAATCAGTCATCTAGCATTGAAGATGGCACAAGCAAGGTGCACATATCACATCAAAATGAACGTGAGCTTGATGAAGATACCTTGGCAAGTGAAGAGTTAAGGGTAGAGCCCCATAATACTTCCCTTGAATTGCATGTAATAGGAAGTAATGAAGATCAGATTGGTGAAAAGAACATAACAACGGTCTTGAGTCCTAATAAGGATTCAACCTATGAAGGTCTCGAAGCTAAGGGCTTCACAGAAGATTTCAGTAGTACTATTGTATGGGATGAGTTTGTTGAAGACGAGCAAGTGGAAGGAAATACTGATGGTGCCTTTGGATCAGCCTATGACTATTGCCAAAGTGATAATGTTGGTAATGATTCCCACCTGATTGTACCACCCTGTGTTGAAGAATTGGAGTTTTCACAAGAAGAACTTATGACAGGTGATCAAGGAGACCTTTTTGGTATGCATATGATTACTAAAGAGGAGAGCAGAAATATACCTATAGATGGTGGTTACATTGAAGGGAAAAAGGACGAAGTTTTCAAAACAGCTAACATTGAAAATTCTATGTTTCACTATGACCTTGGTGACATGGGTGAAAGTGGGTATGATCATCAAACTAAGCCCTTGGTGAGAAGGGTTTATGAAGAAATCAGTCCAAGTGAGTTACATGGTGACCTATTCAAAGATGCAACACTCCAAGAGAAGCGTGAAGAGTACTTTCCTTTTGATCAAAACAATCAACCCTTTACCATTTGGGATCCGGGTTGGTTGGCACCAAGGTTTGATAAAGAACCTTTGTGGGATGAATTTCCCTTTGATCCTGATGAAAACCAAAATTTTGTTTGTATTGCAAGTTATGAGAAGGCCACAGAAGGAAAAGTTGTTTTTGATGATGAAGCTTTATCTGAAAAGCTCCATGGTGACCCCGTCAAGTTGGTTGCAGCCCCAAGGAGGATGTTGTTACTCCCAAAACTTTCAGAACAACATTCAATGATTCTTCGTTTGAGTTAGGGGCTGTCATAGCCTTTGATCAAGAAGATGGAGAGGTGGATGAAGAGCTAGAAGACCTTATGGCTCTTGAAGAAGAAAGGTTTAAAGTGGTTTTAGAACACAAGGCTGATTTACCAATTCAAGAAGCTGATTGCAAACTTGGGGTCGAAGAATTTGTGAAGTATGATGCTTTTTATGACAATGAGCATTCTCCACTAGTCAATGGTGAAGAACAAGAATGTTGGAGCAGCAATGAGGGCAGCAAAGACAAGGGACAAGGTTCTGATTTTCAGTTGCAGCCTATCAGCAGTTCATCATCTTTGAATTCTCATGATTGGGACAGACAATTCAAGGTGTCCGTTGACAAGGAAGTGCAAGCTCTATCCCTATTTGATCACACACTTAGCATGGTTGAAGAGTTGTACTGGAAGGCTCAGCGTGAAGAGAGACAAAGAGGAGTGAAAGATGAAGTTGCCCTTCCCAATCTGCAACTTATCAGAAACTCTTTGGTAACCTTGAAGTCCGAGTACATGCACTTGGTTGAAGATCGTGATCACGCCATTGAAGTTGCAAAGAAGACCATTTGTGCTTTTCAAGATAGAGAGAGGAAGTTTGATGAACTTTATCTAGAGTTTGAATCAACACGAGCTACGCTGGAAGAAACTCAAAGGGCATTAATGGAGGTAGGAAATCAGTTTGCTGATTTCAAAATTTTAACAAAGCAAGAGAATGCACATAAAGCCGAAGAAATCAAGCAAGTAATTTGTGAGCTTGATAGTCTTCGAGAAGAGTTTGACCTTGAAGGTCTCACAAGAAGGACTGAAGTTACAAGTGCAGATTCGGATCAGCAAGTTGGATGGAATAACTTTCAAGTTTTTGACAATCCTCTCTTTGAAGGTGATGAGGAAGATTATGACAATCCTCTCTGTGAGATGGAAGATGAAACGGAGAATGAGACTGAGCATGGTTTCCAGTGCTTGGATGCTTTGATATCGCTCCATGAAGAAGTGCCACGTTTGTTGATTAGTAATGAATGCATAAGAGGGCTCAAGGGTGAAGATTCCATATGGGAGGTGTCGAAGCAAGGTAATTTCAACATCTATGACATCAAGATATTGATGAGACAAGTTGTGGTAGCTGCTGGTAACTTCATTACAGCAGCAAGGAGTGATGATTTCAGATCTACTACTCATGAGGAATGGGGGAAGAGCAGACCTAAAACCGGTGTTGGCACTCTTGACAATCTATCCCTTGGGTGGAATGATGTTTGGGCTCAAACTAGTCCGTTTTTGGAGTTTGGAATGAAGACAACATTTGTTTCATGTTCCACAGATGTGAACGCTATCAGGAATTGGTTTCAGGGATTCATGAGTATGCACTTGGTTTTGGCTAACATTTGGGAATGTATTGAGTTTTCTTTTTAGTGCGTTGGAAATCATCTTCAGTTGGGTATCCGTATTTGGGATCCTCAACTTGGCTTGATAGAGTTTATTACATATGGAAAGGACTTTTGCAGAGAAATTTTGAGTATGGATTGGAGAGTTGAACGATCGGTTGCTTTTGGGAGTGACTTTCCGCTAAGACAAGGGCAGATTTTGAGACACGTGCTTGCTGGTTGGAGGCATACCAGCCACTTTACTTGTGGAGTTACTCTCGTTTGGAAGAGATTGTCCTTCACTACTTGCCAACGTGGTGGTAGTTTTCAGTTGGAGATTGTTCTAGTGGGTTTCCCTGCCATTTTTGAGGTTTTATCTTGCAATTCAATATTCATCTCATACACTCACTCTTGGAAATTTCAATGGTGTTGCTGTTTTTCCTTGTGTGAAGTACTAAAATCAGATTGCATTTCGTTGACTTCAGCCTTGAACAACAGAGATTATTTGTTCCTTCACACCTATCCTATTCTTGGAGTTCGTCTTATGGAGGTTTGTGATGTTAACTTTGAGAGTTTTCTCTCATTGTTGGTTCGGAACAGCGAACTACCACTTGTTTTGATTCATCATTCTGAGACTCATGAGGTTGGAACTATGAGAGTTTTTTGTAGTCTTCGTGGTGGTATCAATATAATTCAGTTGGTGCATAGTAGCTCCATGAGGAGACGTGAGTATGAGTTTGTTGAGCTCTTGCAAAGGATTGTTTTCCTCTTTGCAAGAAGATTTGAAGATGTCACTTTTGCCATTAGGGCTTCGTTTGTTACCATGTGGACGTATACTGAGGAGATTGATTTTGAGTTGAGTAACCTATCTTTCTTCTTGCCTAGAATTGTGGTTGACAGTGGTATGGTTGTGTTGTGACCTTTTTCACACATCGCCCCATTGCAAATGGGGACCCCCCTAATTTTTGCTTCGTTCCGAACTTTTGGCTTGAGTTTAGTTTGTTTTGTCGTTGTCTCTCTTTTCTACTGTCTGTCTTTCCGGGATTGTGCCCGTCATTGAACTTAAACGTGAATTTTGGCCAAGTCTGAAAATTAGGGTTTGTACTTTCCCGGCCAATCTGAGGTCGAATGAAGCGAATAAATTGAAAACGGAGACTAACACTGTTGTTAGTGTGCTTTCAGCAGGCTTCCACTGAAATTTCATCAAATTTTGGGTACTTACTATTTTTAGTAAGTGTGAAATTCAGGGCATTCCGTCAGCATTTTTGAGATTCCGATAGTCACACTGCATTCAGAACACATCAAGCTGCTCGCGTGCAAAATTTGAGCTGAAACAGACAACTTGCTATTTTTAGCAGTCCAGCTTCCGGAGCAGATTTCAAGGCTTAAACGAAGAATTTACACAACATGTCCTGTTCATACGGAGTTTTAGAGACTTTATAATGGTGTAACATGCAAGATATCAAACTTTCGAGTTTAGCCATGAGAGGCTATTTTTAGGGTTTGCATGTGAGGTGATTCCTGATGGGTTTTTCAAGACCTATGCAGTGGTGTGACATGCAAATGGAGATAACCACCTATTTGGGAACTTACTATTTTTAGCAAGTGCATCCTGGCAGCCACCTCCCAACACTTGAGAATCATGAACTGATCACAATGCAACAGAAACGAGAACAAACAGCGATCATTTGATATGCATGCAAGATGAATTAGGGTTTCAACGGAGCACGAAAAGAGGTAAAAAGTGAAATTTTGTACGGTGTAAAAACCACCGATCGGCATCAACCGGAGCTATCTGTGGTAAATTCAGACAAAGCGGAGCACTTACTATTTATAGTAAGTCATTTGGAAATAGGCTAAAATAACAAAGCAGTTGTCACCGTTGAGTCAACGGGAAAGTCACGTGGTGAGAACACGTCATTTCTTCAAGTCAGCGGAGGCTGCGGAGGTATGAAGCAACTGATTACTATTATAGCAAACCACAACTGAAATGGGGCTAAAATAGCAGTGCTTCGTAAGTAGTGTCAGCGAAATTAGCGAGGTCATTGTGTTCAAAATTTCAAATCATTCTGAGCTTTAGAGATGCAAGAATTGAAGGACTTACTATAAATAGCAGGGCACAGAGAAGCTGGCGAAAACGAAGAAAAAGTGACTAAGTTTGGAGCTTCGTCCTGCAGCTACCCCTGAATGTGCCCTCCTCACAGGCATGATTGAAAATTTTCTAAGTGGTGAAGATATCTTGCTCATGCCTCCATATGCGCCCAACTTGCCTTGGGAATGTGAAGAAAATATTCTAAGTTAAAATTTCATCCACCTCACATGGCAAAATGCGCCCAGCTGCAAGAGCCAAGCATGAAAATTTTCTAAGTATCAAGCAATATCCTCCTCCTATGGTAAAATGCGCCCATCTTGAGAGAAAGTCAAAGAAGTCAAAATGTTTCATCCTTTAGCATAGGCTAAATGCGCCCACCTTGAAAGCAAGATGCTAAAAATTCTCTAAGTTAGAAACTAGGTCACGTATGCTAAAAATCATCCCATCCAAGGTGGTGAAAGTTGAAAAAATTTCTAAGGCAAAGTTCATCCTGCTCATATGGCTAAATGCGCCCTCATGCAATGAAGATGTTTGAAAAAAAAAAAATTCTAAGTATAAGCTTTATTCTCCTCTATGTGCCATTTGCGCCCATGCAAGGAGAAGGTCAAAGAGTCAACAAAGTTCATCCTGCTCATATGCCAAAATGTGCCCATGATTCAAGGCAAGCTAGGAAAAATTCAAAGTGAAAATTTTCGTCCTTCATGAGGTGTGAAATGCGCCCAAACATGCTAAGAAGAGGACAAAAAGGTTGACTTTCTCCTCCCCCCTTTGAATGCGCCCATATGAAGACATGTAAAGACAAACGCCCATGCAAAGTTGGTATTCTTGCAAAATGAGTTAAAGAAGTTCGAATTCATGCAAAGGAGGAAAAAGACAAACTATCCAGGCATGTGAGGACAGAAAGCTAAGGCGTTGAAAAAGATTCCTCCCTCCTCAACAAGCTGAATGCGCCATGCAAGGTTGGTGGATGAGAGAATATTTTAAGGCAAGCATTGAAGTTAATCCTTCACCATGTGTGAAATGCTCAAATGGGTGAAAGGTGTAATGATAAAATATGGTGGTGCGTTGTGTTGGCGACCTTTCACATTTATCACATTGTGGGACCCCGATTCACACAATTGGTTTTGGGGTTCACACAAATGCTCCCTTACCTTGTGAGATCTCATTTGCTAAGGGTTTGATTGAGTTTACACCAGAGTTGCCAGGCGAATTCAATAGTTCATAGCTTGAATGGTCGTGAGCGTCATGCAGAGGTGCTGGAAAGGCCCAAGGGCGAAGAATCGTGTGGTCAGGCCAGTCTGAGACTTCCTACTTTAGGGAAAGTTGCGATTTTCATCTTAGCATTTTTTGGATAAGCAGGGAGTTCCCTATTTTAGAGTTTACTTTTTCCATTTTTAGAAGTTTCTATTTTTAGAAGGGTCCCGAGTTCTGAAAACGCACTCAGAAGTTCGAAAAACTCAATAGAACTCTCAGAAAATCAAAATGAAAAAATTGAAAATTTGCAAAAAATTTGCAAAAAAAAAGTTCAAAAAGCATGAAAATCAGGCCAAAAAACGTTCAAAAATCTGGAAAAACCAGTCAAAACCAGTTCAAGATCAATCAGATCTGAAGATGAAATCATGAAAATCAGTTCTTAAATGGTGAAATTTGTGAAAAATCTGCTCAAGTCTGGAAAATTCGCCATAAAGGAAGGTGTATGAAGGTCTGGAAGGTCGTGGAATTCGCCCAGCAGCTAAGGAGGATGTCCAAAAAAGTCTTAAAGTCCGCCCTTGCATCATGAAGCATATCCCTGCATCTTGAGGCAACATCCTTGCATGCTCTAAAGTCCACCCAAGACCATCCTTGACTCCTATGAAGTCCGCCATGTGCTTGAGGGAAGTGCCAAAGGGTCTTAAAGTCCGCCTTTGATATCCTTGCATCTCATGAAGTCCGCCATCTTCATCCTAGACCCCAAGGAAGTCTGCCATATGCAAGAAGGAATGTCCAAAGAGCCTTGGAAGTCCGCCATCCACTAAAATACATGTCCAAAAGGGTCCTAAAGTCCGCCATCTGTCAAGGAGGATATCCTAAAGACCTTCAAAGTCCGCCCTTGATATGCTAAAGACCCCTAAAGTCCGCCATTCACTTTAAAGGACGTCCAAAGTGCTTGTGAAGTCCGCCCTTGAAAGGTGGGACTTGGCTGAAAGCTATCCAAAGTCCGCCTAGGCATGTAAAGTAGAGGAAAATCAAAATTTTACTAAGTGTTGATGCCTACCAAGAGGGAAATTTCGAAATTTGGCTAAGTATGAGAGCCTAAGAGGTGAAAAATCCTTTCCAAAGGGGATAAAGTGATGAGAACAAGTGCTAAAGTGTTAAGGAAATCCACCCTAGAAAAAAGGGACGTCCAAAAGGGTTCATCCTAAAGACTTACAAAGTCCGCCATATACTTGGAAGGAGCTAACAAAGTATCAAAGACATCCATGGTCTTCGTCCAAGATGTCAAGGAAGTCCGCCTAAGATGATAAGATGATGATTTTTGGCTAAGTGTTAATGCCAAGTCTAAGAAGAGGTTCGAATATTTGCCTAAGTATAGAGGCTAAAAGGATGGAAAATTGAGAATTTTGACCAAGTATTGAGACACTTTCGAGAGGTCAAATGCCAAGATTGAAAGGACATGTGCTAGAGATGATCAGGATGTGGCAAAGAATAAAACGGAATGTGCCTAACACGATGAGGAAAAGAGGTAAAATTTGCCTAAGTATGGAGAAAATGTCGAGAAGTTGTCAACTTTGACCCAAGAAAAATGCGCAAGGCAGGGAGAAAGGTAAGATCGTCCTTGGCCAGAAGGAAGGAGAATATGTCAGACATCAAGGAAATTCGCCCAACGAAGACATTCGCACAAGGATATTGCCTAGGAAAATTCGACTGAGCAAGGAAGTATTTGACTTTGGCAGAGCAAAATAAGCTTAAAATCTCGCCTCGGCAAAGAAAAATAGGGATCTGGCAATGAAATTCTCGACGGAATGGCTTAAGATTTGGTTTGGCTAGACGAAATTGAGGATGAAATCGGAAAATAAACTCTTAGCCAAGAAAATTGGAAGAAAAATTGAAATAGCCATGGGTCCAAGACGAACGGGTTGGATTTAATTAAAATATTTTTAATATTTTAATAATTAATTTTCAACTATTTGGAAATTTAAAATACCTTGGACAAAATCAAAATTGCCAGACACGAATTGGACGAAAGTAAAGCACGCCAGGCGGAGATGAAATCCGGCAAGAAAAGAATTAAATTCGCCATGAATTTAATTTAATATTTAATGTTTATTTAAAAATTCGAAAAATCAGAGATAAACATTAAATAAAAAAATCAAATTTTGAAGATTTGCTCGGATAAGCTCGAGACTGATCCTTGTCGGAAAATAAAAGGAAAGTTGTCTGTTTGGATAAATGAAACAAATCGAGATCGAGAAAGAATATGGCAGTTGCTAAATTAAATTCAATCCTTCAGCATTATAATGAGTTTCAGCAACTCATTTTTTCACACACAGCTGAAGAGAAAATTTATTCTTTCTCGAAATTGTCAGGCAATTAATTCGTCCATAAGCAAAGTCGAATTTTCCCAGAGAGAGAAGCAGTGTTATGCTGAGGAATTTTTCGCGGGAAAAGAAAAGGAGATTTATTCAAAGCTGATTTCTTCTTGAAGAGGGGCGCACTTTTCAAAAAAATCAGATTTTTTTAAATCTGATTTGCATTTAACGGTCCTTCGCTGAGGTTTGGTGATTAGTCAATTAAATTTGCTATCTTTTTATGTACTTTCATCTTGACGAAGTTTTGGCAGAATTTTCAACTCCATCGAAGTCACTTTCAGCTTGCTTTTTCGCAATATTTTTAATGATTTGAACAGCTGAAAGTTAATTTTCGAATCCAAGGCACGAGGTTTAAATGATGGTGTTGGTCTTTATTAATGTTAATTTTATGACTGCAGTTGACGAATTACCTGAAAGCGGATTGTCCAGAAGTCAGAAATGAAATTCACAACAAGGTGCTCTTAAGGAGACCAAGGTCATCTCGGCGGAAGAACAGTCGATACCACTTTATTATGTGGGATTTTAATTTAATTTAAGAAAAGAGTATACTCATTTAAGGGACTCCCACAAGAATACGTAAGAATATCGTGAACGGATATTCCAAGGTACTGATTCTCCCAAGAATGGATTGTGCAAGAGTTAATAATGGTGGAATGTGCTCATTATGATGCCCTAAAGACAGACATCAGCCCGACTGGTTAGATCTTGGCAATTAATCTGAACTATGTCATTACTGTGAGACCTTCTGATTCCGTATATTTCTCCAAGAACTATAAGACCAAAGAAGAAGCCAAAATGTTATATGACAGTCAGCCAGATCTATGTGCCACAACAGTCAACAAGGTTTGGATGGACAAGCCAAAGCCATCGATCAAGAAGTTGCCCAAGAGGCCTCGCCGCATGTACTTCAAGGAAGATTTTGGGGATATTGTGCTGATGCTGAACAGAATAGCTGGCAACCCGCAGGGCGCCTTCTTCGAGAGTTGGATGTACTATTTCATCGACGAGATTACCTCTGGAGTCAAAATGTTCAATTGGTCACGGATGATAAGTGACAACCTCCATGAGCAGCTGATCAACCTTGAAGAAACCAAGTCTTTTCACATGAGTTCATATGTGGTATACCTATTAGCCAGGTCATACAAATATCCAGGGTTGATCTGCAAGGGCAGAATTGGCAATGGGGAGAACGAGCTCAGGCCTTACGACTGCTATCCTCAGCGCCAGTTGAAGGAGAAGACTCACTTCAGGAGGGTACATGATGCATTCCTAATGCACATTACCAGAAAACTTCAAGGAGGAGTGCACCAAAGGCTGAGCCATGAAGCAAAAAGTCTTATCAGCAAATATGGGTCTTGGTTCATCCGGGCCTCTAAATTCTACATATCAGATCCAGGATAATCGAACTCCGGCAATTGCTTCCATCTATCCTAATTAATCATGATATTATTGAGGTTTTCACCAGTAGGGAGTACCGTATTATTCCGTGAGGTCAATTCGTTAGTTGGCGTCCGTCACATTCCCATTCTTCATCGGGAACATGCTAGAGTACTGTCCATCAGCACAGGCGGCTGAAAGTGCTAGATTAGAGATCCAATGGTACCCTTTCACGGCATACAAGTCCAGGGTCAACTATGACCCACATCATAATATCAGGACAGTGGAAGGGATAAAATATAAGCACAGGATGGAATTGGAGGATTTCTGGGAAAATGCTGCGGATGAATATGAGGTCAGACGGAAGATGTGGTCCAGGATGTCCTTGGATTTCATGAGAACAATTGAGTTCTGCCGAGTGCCTGACCAGCTACAGGACGATGGAAACCATGTCCAGCCACGCTTTGAGGAAAGCAGACCTCTTCCTCCGGTGAAATGGTCAGAGCCTGAGCACGCAGATCTAGCCACCCTAATGAGGCCAGTGACGAAGTATTCTCAATGGTGGGTTGATTACCACACCCAAGAGCTGAGACAAAAAGGAATCACGCTCACCTATGACTTGTTGAGCGAATCAGAATCATACTCTTCTAATGCTGGTGCATCCCATCAAGACTTGGTCGGGATTGGAGAGAAAAGAAAAGAAATAATGCCAAGTGCTGAGCTTGTTTCCAAGAGGCATAAGGGAGAGCCTTCTCGGTCGGCAGTATCCAGGAACATTGACCAGTTTGTGACCAATATAGACGACTCCTTGGCGGAAATGCTTGAACCTCTTGCAGCTCAGAAAGTAAATGATGAGCCTATTCAACTAGATGATGAAGAGCCTGCTTCACCAACAAGCACAGAAATTTTAGGTTCAGATAATGATGTAGAAGCTCGGAACAATAACTTCGAGGAGGGAATGATTTCCGCTCTCAAGGAAGTTATGGATGCTCCGAATGAAGAGGAAGTTCAAGTAGAGGATGGCATTGAACAGTCGACAATCCCAGACTGGCTGTTAGAAAGGATGAAAGTTCATGTGCCTGCTGAGCCTCAACAAGAAGAAGAAGATGATATTGCCGATTTCTTGGCAAGATTAAAGTAGGTCGCAGTCAAGAAGCCCGCCAAGAAGTTCTCTACCATTCAGAGAAACGAGGCAGGCGACCGTTCCGTGCACATTGCAGTGCCTACAGTGGACAAGCCACAGGGCGAGATCACTCCTCAGGAGTATGCTATAACCACAGTTGACCTTGGCCCGACCTCGAAAGGTCAAGAAGTAGAGGAGTTGGATAATTCTGTCTCGACTATCAAAGCGAGACTAGAAAAGGAAGTGGCTAAGAAGAAGGAGTATAAGAAGGAGGTCGAACGTCTCAAAGAATACATACAGCATTTGACCCAGCCACTTGATCGAGGCAATGCGACTGTTCCTCCTCTCCTCGGTTCATCACAGGAGGTGACCAAGGAAGTCGAACACGGAATGGTGACGGCCAGGGAAGCACAGGACTGGATGGCAAGTGAAGGCACGGAAGCGGCCTTGTTCATGGAAAAGTTGGCACTGGCCTATGGACGAACTTCTTCATTTCTTTCTAGACTGATGGACATGGCAGAAGCATGGGAAGGTATCCCGGACATGCAGGAAAGGCTTATTCCAAGCCTTAGAATTTTGAAGAGTACTCCAAGGGAGGAGTTAGTTGATAAAAGGGTGATTGCTGCAGGGGCAGCATATGATTTTCATCACTGGTTTTGGGCGGTGACAATACGAGAGGAAGTCTTGGAGAAGGCGAGAGTAGATGGGCTTGGAATTGAAGAACAGGTCAGGAAAATCTAGGAGGAGATTTGCATGATAACTACAGAGGTGTTTGACCGTGAAGTCATCCGAGAGAACGACATGCAGTTGGAGAGTTTGAGGCTTAAAGTTCAAGAAACTTTCTTCTCAACCACTGGACCTTTCTTGAAGCAAGACTTTGCGAGAGTGGCAAGACTCTCATCCGTTCAAAAGGATTTTGAGAAGCAGGAGGCAGATTGGGAAGGTACTTTTGCTAGATGTGCTGAGAGGTTGGACGGACTTGAATTCCGGATCAGCATGCTGCCGCCTGTCACGATGGACGAGGTCATTGCCGTAGTGTCCAGATTCGCCAAGCACAATGCTACTCAGATGGATAAGGACGCATCTCCTAGATTATAGCTGGAACTGCCACTTTTCTGATTGATTTCTAGTTGATAACTCTTGTTGTTTTGGGAAACCCTAATTAGGGTTTGGTTGTAATAATCTCGGCCGTTGATCTTGTTTTAAATCTCGGCCCTTCATTTCATTTTTGGAGCTCTATATAAACTAGTGCTCTCTCATTTTCATTTTGTGTGGAGACTTATTATGTATATTGTCGCATTGAGACTATTTTGAATGATAAAAGCTCTTGAGCATGATTTGCCTTGAATCACTTCTTATTGTTGAATAGTAAGCGAGGTTACATATTGCCTTCCGCCATAGATTAGAATTAAAGTTAGATTAAGTAGAATTTGCTTTGAAAAGTTGTTAAATTGAATGAGAGATTGATCGTATTAACTCAATGGTGAAGTGTAGCTCATACTTTTTTCGAATGGATGATTTGCATTCGATTTGTAAAGTTAGCCTGAGCTCTTAATCGTGGAAGCTTAACTTCAGCCTCATTTGAGGTTTGAAAATTATTCTCACAAACCCCTTGAAGATTGCACCCATTTTGCGTATGTTGTCCAACAGGAGGCGAAACAAAGTGTGGTTTATTTCTCTTCATCGAGTCCTTACTGTCTCTTGAGTTCTTAGGCATAGACTAGATTCTCCTAAACCCTATTCTTTTTGCCATTTTTTTTGTGATCCACAATTGAAAGTCCTAATTGAGAGCCTTTAATGATAAATTTCCTAAGTCCTAAACTTGCAAAGATTTTACGTAAGTCCCCTTGTTCATTACTAGCAAATCACAACGGCCATTGAGCTTATCCACATGTCGAGACCCGACTAAAGAAACCTTGGAATCGCCATATATTAGATCTTCTTTGCAATCTTAGCATAATGCTGTGGGTGGTTTTTCAAGAGAGGATAGAGTGTCTTGACATTTTTATTCCATGTTTGGTGGATAGATAAAAACATACATCAAATATGTCCTAGACCAATATTGTGAGAGAACTATCAAAATTTGCATCACAAACCTCCATAAGATGAACTCGGAGAGTAGGAAAGGTTCGAAGAAACAAATAATCACTGCTGCTCAAAGTTGGGATCAGTGAAATACAATGCACTCTACACATGGAATAATAGCAGTGCCATAGGAATTCCCAAGTATGAGCATGTGAGAAGAGCATCCTGATGCACCCAATCATCTCATAAATGGCTGGAAAACACCCAAGAAATCTCCAACTGATATCTTCCACCTATTTGACAAGAAATGATGAACCAACTCTCTTGAACGAGAGCAACTCCTCATGTATGGTGGCTAGTCTGCCCCAAACCAGCAAGCTCGTGTCTCAAAATCTGCCCCTGTCTAAGCCAAGGATCACTCCCAAGAGTAACCATCTGTTTGTCTCTCCAATCCACACTTAAAATTTCTTTCCAATCCATTTGTTGATGTACAAATGGGACCACCAGATGGCTGGTAAGGAAGTTAGCAACACGACTAATTCTAAGATTTTGATCCTTGTCCCTCCAAGAATTCCTCCAACCATCCCCAATAAGCCTTGTCATACCATGCCAAGGATGCCAAACAAGGATACCCAACTAAGAATGATTCCCCAACACACCGGAAAGAGTACACAACACGTCTCCAAGTGTCCATCATAACCAAATGCACTCTCAAGGAATTAGTGTCTTCTCTCATAAACCCCTAAAGCCCAACCATGAAAGCGTCAACATCAATAGAGCATGGAACAATTGTTGTCATCAAAACCAACTCCCAAAAAGGGCTAATATGAGCCAAAACGTCACTCAACCCAAGCGATGGATTGTTAAAAAAGTAAACAATCTATTTTGGTTCTTCTTTCTCCCCTTCCTCCTAAGTAACAAGTCTGAATTCTTCACTTCTTGCTGCTGTCATGAAATTACCAGCAGCTACCAAACTATGTTTGGGCAACACCTTCATGTCAAAGATGTTGAAATCTCCCTGAATCATCTCTTCCCTTGTGGAGACTTTATCCTCTAACCCACTTATGCATTCATTATCAAAACTTGTGAGGAAATGATATTTGTCATGTTTCAAAACTTTCGGGTTGCCATTAATGATGCTCATACCAAGAATATTACAACCTCCATACACTCCATCATGTCATTAATTTTGGATGAAGATGATGATATCTCTAACATCCTGTTGGCTGTTACGAGACCCATAAGACAAAATTTCAGATTTGGTTCAGTTGCCATTGTTTCAATTAGCCATCACATAATTTCAATTGCTTACAAACAGGTGGATTGGCAAGAACTTTCAGTCAAGGAATGGAGTATTTATTGGTTGGATTTTAGTGATGAAAAATTCCCAATCTTTGAAGGAGTGTTGTCATTTTGTTCCATCTTTCTTCAACAATTGTTTGCACTAGTTCGAAGAAAGTCTCTTCAGGGTCTTGCTCTCTTGCATTTATGGTGCACTTGATCTTCTCAAGCATTGAGTCTATACCATCATATATCTCTCCAATGCATGGCTTGTCCATGACAGTATAGCGAATCATACTCAAAATGGGCTCAGTGAAGCTAAGGAGATACTCCACACGATCCCACCATGAGTCATCTAATATCATGTTCTTAATTTTTGTTGCTCTTCTAATGCTACTTTGCCTCCATATAGACCAATTGTTGCTAATCACCATGCTAGAAAGTGCCTCTCTAACTTTCACAAGTTGTCTCAAGACAATTGTGTTAGAGGCAAAGTGGGTCTCTACAACCTATTGCAATTTAAAAAATAAAAAATAAAATTAAAATAAACTTTAAAGAATTTAAATTAGAATACACAATCAAGTTATGAAAATCAGAAAATGTAAATATTACTTTACTTACCTTCAATAGCTCCAATTTTGAAAATGATCTAAAGATCCCTTGAGACAAGTGGTGGTTGGTGACAAACATCTGAATGTCCTCAACCTCAACATACAATTCTTTGATCCATGCAATTTTATTCCCAATCTTTTGCAGCATAAGATTAAGTGAATGGACCACACAAGGTGTCCAAAAGATATGTGAATATCTTTCCTCAACCAACAACCCTATAGCTCTACAATTCTTGGCGTTGTCTATTACAACTTGAACAACGTTGCGGGGTCCCACTTGCTCAATGTCTGCAATGAGAATATTAGCAATAAATTGTCCATCTTTTACTTTGTAAAGAACCAGATTAATTTTTTTTTTTTTCAAATGCAATTACAATCAACACGCACCTGTTAAGGTTAGCTCTAAAACCAAAACGTTGTGTAAGCAACTCTAACCAAGAATGTACACCAGGATCCCAATATGGGCAAGGTGTGAGCATATGGTCAGAGGATCTAATTCAGATGCAAATTGAAAAGGAACTCTAACCAAGAATGCGTCTAGGACATATGAGCATATGGTTAGAGGATCTAGATACAAGATGAACTGAAGTAACTCTAACCAAGGATGGCGCTGAGTGATGGCGAGCATATGGTCAGAGGGTCCCTACAACTATTAATTGAAAGTAAATAGGCGGCAAGCCAGCCTCTTCCACTTATGCAGCGGGAAGTACAATAAAGTAAATGAAAGATAGAGAGCAGAATTGCTGATAGTACTACTAATCAGCTTACAATATGTTAGAATGCTTGCCAAGGCCTAGTAATTCAAGTTCTTCAATGCTGCAATAATTTGTAAGACTTCCTCAATGCTTGAAAAACCTCTCTGGACTCAAACTCCTCACAAATCTGCATTTATCTATGACTGATATAACAGACCAGCAACTGAAATGAAGCAATCAGCAACCCTAGAACCCACCAAAATACTCACAACTCACTCAATACTTGCCAGAATGACATGAGACCTGATGCAAACGAAAGCTATAATGATGGCAATGAGGACTAGACCAAGAAACAGCTAACAAATCGAAGTATTTTTTTTTTCTAAACATTTGCCAGGCAGACCAGAATGGTACGGCCAATAGAGAGAGGCGATTTTGCTTTTAAAAATCTAAATCTTCATTAAAAAATCTACAACTTTGCAAGAATGGTTGCCCCACATAGAGAAAAGGATTTATGCAATGCCCAGAACAATAATATTTTTATTTCATGAAATATGAGCAATTCTTACAATCAGCTATGATATTCAGCAACTTCAAAATGAGACTGAAATGCAAAACTAGAACTCCAAAAATGCAAGATACTCAACTGAAATGCAAGACAAACCTATTACAAACTATCTCTCAACTAGTTGCTATCTTTCAAGCAAGAAGAAGAGCCAAGCTAGGAGGCATTCATTCGTCGAAGCAATCTTGTTACCATTTCGACAGCATAACAATATTGAAGACATAAGATGAGAAAATGAAGAGAAGAGGTCTCCTTTTATAGACTCAGCAAGGAATCTCCAGAAGCTTCTAGAAGTGGCGCCCTAATTTTCAAATTTGAAATAACCTTATTTCCTTCTAGGAATGGCGTCCCCTTCATCAAGGCAATATTTGACTTTTTTTATCAAATTAAAATTATCTTCTCCTCAAAAGTTGGCGTCCCATTTCTCCAAGCATAATTTTGGCCTTTGTTAGTCGTATATTTTACTTTGTTGTCGGTCGTAGTCGGCCTTGGTCGTAGTCGGCCAATTGTTAATAAAACTATAGATTAGTAAAGAATAATAATGTCATGTACTTTCGGGAAAGCATGTTCCGATTATGTTAATGTTAATGTTGTTATGAAGCGTCGTGTCGGTTGGTTATCTAACCACCGCCGAGCGTTATATGTAGTCGGATTGGGATAGTCCGGGGACAGTTCTTTTTGGGTGCCGATGTTTATTGTCAATCACTGCTGATACTCTTTTGTACATGATATTTCTGAGAATGAATAAAGTTTCTGGTGTTCAAATATGATATCTTTCAGTTTACTATTTTATCCTATGTTTTGCACATTACCAGTTTGCCAGTAGTACGTAAGAGTAGAATTACATTCCGTAAGGCAAACATTTGGCGCCGTTGCCTGAACGAACTAGGGCATCATCTACCATGGCAGTGTAATGGGTCAACCAGCGGAAGAACCTATAAATGCTAATGAGGAACGGGAAGACTCATTGACAGAAGATCTGGTTAATTTGTGGAAAATCTCGCTACGTGACCACGTACGTAGGGAATCCCACATTCGGGAGATCCCTGAGGAAGTCATCTGGGATCGGTTGGTAGTGAACGACGAGGTGAACCATCTCCTGAATCGCATGCCCAGGTTACTGGCCCGCCATTTCATTATCTTGCAAGACTTGCGAGAGGAAGAAGCCCGTGAGCGCGGAAGGCAGCAAATCGTGCAACGTTGTGAAGACCGAAACAAATGGGAAGAGGAAGAACGGGATACTAGTCGGCGCCGCACTTCCGGCAACCAGCAATGATTGCTTGAACAACTAAATGCCCGTACGGCCGAACAAAGACAAGAATAGAGTACCTGACGGGCACGGGACTTCAAAAGAGCAAGTTCGGCGATCACTCAGGCTGCAAGAGCAAGAAAATCGGCGAAGATGACTAAGGCAAGTCGATAAGGAACTCGATGAGGACTTAATTGAAATCAATCAGAGCATAAAAAGAACATATGAAAATTTGAAACAAATAGACACCTCCATTGAACGAACGCACCACAGTTTGTTAGAAGGAAGGGACGAAGACCCCTTCAGCACTCCACACGCAGGAAAATATAACCTTTATGCAAATGAAGATGATTTGAATAGCAGTATCAGACGATTTCGAGAGTTGTCCCTCTCGGACGACGACAACGAGTTAAGAAGGGGAAGGCCAAAGCTTAAGACCCCAGGGCAGAGAGAGCATCGGCGGGATCCTGAGGAGACCCACGGTGTTGAGGATGCTGACGGAGGACGTGGAAGTGACTCGTACGTGGCCAAGGGTGCTGGTGACGCACAGGGACGTAGCGAGGAATCCACTAGTCTAATCGGGTCCAAAACACAAGGAGGTCAACAAGGAGGTCAACAGGTAAAGATGGCTCATCCGGATCGGCAAAAGTTGCCAAAATTCATGGGGAATGGCTCTAAGGATCCTGTACGGCATTGCAAGACATGTGAGACTATCTGGATAGCCAGCGGGCAGGATGACCCCGACCAGTGGTTGAAGGCATTTCCAGCAACACTCAGAGACAGTGCCATTGATTGGTACTCGGAATTGGACCAAGCGCAGAGAGCCACATGGAGGGTCCTGAAGCAAAATTTTGAAGTGGAGTTCAAACTCCTACGGGACGATAGTGAGATCGTCACAGAAATATATCATACTAAACAAGGCAAGCACGAGAACGTACGGACCTACAACAGGAGGTTGAAAGACTTGATAGGAAAACTGGAGGCACAGCCGGCAGACGGTTTAAAGAAAAGATGGTTCATTGAAGGACTGATTCCCTCACTTCGGCGAAAAATGAAAGTCGTACCGCCATCCTCGTACACAGAAGCATACAATCAGGCGATGGATATTGAAAGTGAAAATAGGACTTCCTCGAAGGGGAAGAGGAGGGATGACGACGAGAGTGCCGAGGAAAGTGACGATGAATCGGCAACCGTACAGGCCCTTCGGCGAGATATGATGCGGATAATGAAAGAACTGAAGACCGACAGGGAAGGATCCAAAGAGGCCAATGAATTATGGTGTGCGGACTGTAAATTGAAAGGTCACACAAAGGCAAGTTGCCCAAAAAAGTTATTCTGTGACATCTGCCAGGTCATGGGACACTCCGTCAAGGAGTGCCCATACAATTTAAAAACCAAAAGTTCGCAAGTATTCTTTGCTCAAGGCGAACAGTCAACTCCTCCAACCACGCCACCGAAGCCACAGAACAACAATGCATTCCCTAGTGGTTACCGCAACAGTCGGCGAAATACGCCGAGAAGCAAAATTCAGTACAATAGCAAAGGACGACCGATGATCCAGTGCCGGAACTGTAATGAATGGGGTCACTTTGCGAGGGATTGTCAGAGCGGCCAAGGCAACGAGGGAAAACTGTGCAAGTGGTGTGGACCGGGTGATCATGAAGACACCGACTGTCCGAAGCAAAAAGGAAGTATCAATATGCTAGAGGTAGCCGACGAGGAAGTCTTGGCGATTACAAGAGCGCAGTCAAAACAGGCAAATTATCCAGACCCTCGTACGGAGAAAGAACGATTTCGGGAGGCCAAGACAAAAGTAGAACAAGCAATGGCGAATGAAGGCAAGAACCCGAAAGCTACCAGTACGTTGCTATAGTCGGAGTCGGAGAAGAATATTGTATGGCAGGTGCTTCACACAACCGTACCCATTAAGGTAACTGATCTTTTGCAAACAATGCCTTATCTCAAAGTAGCACTTACAAATGCTATTGGAGAAAATCTTTCGAAGAGTTCACCAGAACGTACGCCAGAAGTGGTAGCCGAGACTTCGGATCCAATGCTCCTAGTAGTAAGCATCGGGAGGAAACCAGCCGTCGTCGAAATGGAAATCTTGGGCATGAGATTATCTAATACTATCGTCGATGGTGGTTCAGGAGTAAACGATCGCTGTAAGAGACTTTGAAGTGTTCTGTGTTTCAACTCTTCGCCCCCCGAAGATTCAATCTCCTCATGGAGCAGATCAACGATGGCATCGACCGCTAAGTATTAATCGATGGAGCGTAAGGTCTCGACGCAGACGAATCAAGCTCGCTGAATTTTGTAGTCATCCCAATGGAGAAGAAGGCGTACGATGCACTCGTGGGACGGGGATGGCTGATTGCTGCCAAGGCAACCCACAACTGGAAGCGGAATACACTCTCAATAGAAAATCGGGGGAGGAAATACACCATTGATCTGAAGAACCAGCCGCCGCGAGGATCTAAGATCTTCGTGATCCGAACTGGAGGAGACTCGCATAAATTACGAGAGAAGGACAATGGAACCAGATGAAGAAGGGGTGTTGGAGATTGGAAGTTGCTCAGAAGATGAGACCAGTTCACTGAGTGGACTGTTTCACTGGCAGATGGAGGATTATGAAGTTTTCCACCCAGATTGCCACATGCTGCAGGTCAAGGAGGGGGAAGTAGAAAAGGACGACAGCTCGACCAGTGAAACATTCCCACCTGAATACGGAGAATATAAAGAAGGTATGGCAGAATTGGATGTGACGCTAGCCCACAAGTTCGAGCAGGACAAAATCATGAAGTACGAGGAACCAACGTTGAAAAAAGTAAACCTCGGGGAATCAGCCAAACCTAAGGAGATTTTTGTCGGTGATGACTGGGACCCTGTCTTGAAAACGGCAGCATTCAGAATCTTCATGGAATGCAAAGACGCTTTCGCCTGGACGTACAAGGATTTAAAAGGCGTACCACCGGAGTTATGTGTACACAGGATTCCTCTCGTACCAGGAGCCCAGCCCGTACGAAAGCGACCGTACAGAATGAACAAAAATTATGCCGCTAAAGTACAGGAGGAGATTGAGAAGATGTTGGAGGCCGGCATCATTTTCAAGGTGGAGGTCAGCGAGTGGGTATCGCCGATCGTCATATCATTGAAGAAAGAGAAGGAGCAAATTAGAATCTGTGTTGACTTTCGTAGTCTGAATGCAGTGACTATCAAGGATCCATTTCCCATTCCCTTCACCAACTCGATTCTGGAAGTTGTCGGGCATGAAATGTACTCCTTTCTAGATGGCTTCTCGGGTTGCAATTAGATCAGTATCGCCGAGGAAGACAAATTAAAGACTACGTTCGTCGTCGAGGACGGGGTGTACGCATACAACCGAATGCCGTTTGGATTATGCAACGCACCAGCTACATTCCAGAGGATAATACTCCACATCTTTGATAAAATGTCGGTAGGTAATTTCAAAGCCTTCCTCGATGATTGGTCGATTTATAGCGATAAGGAAAAACATTTGAAAGCTTTAGGCGAGTGCATGGAACGGTGTAGAGCAGCCCGCCTTGCCTTGAATCCGAAGAAATGCAGATTTATGGTGCCGCAAGGGAAGTTGCTCGGACACATTGTGTGCAAAGCTGGGTTGAAAACGGATCCCGACAAGGTGCGAGTCATCATACAGATGGAGGCTCCGGAGAACGTCACTGGTGTAAAGTCTTTCCTCGGGCATGTGGGATACTATCGGAGATTCATTAAAAATTTTGCCCAAGTGTCGTACCCTCTCGACCTACTGACGAGGAAAGGCCAACCATTTACATGGGCCGAAGAACAGGAGAAGGCATTCCAGGAACTGAAGGATCGATTGATCAGCTCACCCATATTGATGTATCCGGACTGGGATAAGGAATTCCACGTACATGTAGACGCCTCTAATTTTGCCATCGGAGCAACCCTAGCACAAGTGGGAGCTCACGGGTTGGATCACCGCATTTCGCCGGCCACTTCAAAGGCCTAAAGGAATTACGCGACGACCGGAAATGAGGCACTAGGAATGCTTCACCGCATGGAAGTCTGCAGCATTTCACCTCCAGCCACCGCTCACTTTCTACGCAAATCTCACCAAGCCCTGATGTATCCGCAAACGTCATTTCATCCCGCCGACCTTATAGAGATGGTCATCGCTGTTAAAGAACTTCATCACCCACGCCCGAAAAGCCAAGGCCATTGCCGACCACCATCCAATCCCACCAAGCAAACCCGATGATGCGAACGAAACACCTTCCTGATGCAATACCATCCCGCATCGCACCATCGTCACCTGCGCCGAGAACATCGGCGAACATCCGGCCCAACATCCATTCCCAAAGATACGCCACCGTTAAGCCAAGCCCGACTCAAAATAATAATCCTGTTCTCGACCCGTCACCCACGATCCCATCCCACGCCCAACCACCACGACCCATTTAACCTACCCACCCAATCCACCGCCAAACGCGCGGCAATCCAAGATGGTTGTAGGGAGCCGAAACTTATTAGTTGATTTATAGCATCAGATCTCATAGTTTATTGAATTGTTTGAATTGAGAGACTTTATCGGATTTCCATTATAGGAAGCATGTGAATGCATGTTGGGAGCATATTGTGGTCTACTGCACATTCCACGGCGGGCGGAAGCTCAAGTGTTGCCAGACAATACAGCACAAAGTACGGCAAGATTCATCTATGAGCAAATAGTGACACGGTACGGCATACCCATTCGGATCACGAGTGATCGTGGAGGACACTTCGTCAATCATGTTATCAGGTTGATGACAACAGAGTTCCGAATTTTTCACAACCTGTCAAGTCCGTACTACCCGCGAGCTAATGGCCAGGCGGAGTCTACAAATAAGGTACTCGTGTCAGTGATTCACAAATCATGTGGCGTGGAAGAAGCTGACTGGGAAGAAAGGTTACCAGCCGTCCTATGGGCATATCGTACAACGTACAAGGTTACAACGGGCCACACGCCTTTCCAATTGATGTACAGTCAGGAGTCGGTGATGCCGATGGAGTATATGGTACCAAGTCTGAGGATAGCCGTGGAGAATCGGTTAGGCGATACTGAAAGCTTAAAGGAAAGACTATACCAACTGACTAAGCTGGACGAGCGAAGGGTGATGGCACAATGGGCGACGGAGAACATGCAACGGCGACGGAAATATTGGCATGACAAACATCTCCGGCGAATGAATTTCCGACCGGGACAGTTAGTTCTGAAATATAACGGCCGTAACGAGATCAAGCCGGGGAAGTTTAAAGTTCGTTGGTTGGGACCGTTCCGAGTACAGGAAGTAGGTGACAATGGGTCTATAAAATTAGAAAATCTCGATGGATCACTGATATCGGAGGCAATCAACGGATCGAAGCTAAAGCCATATCAAGAGAGAAAAGAGAAGAATACTATTGCCATCAACATGTTGGGCTATGCAACAAAGGAAGATTGGCCTGTGCAAAGTGAAGGCCCGAGAAAACAAGACTGGGGACTAGGAGGTCCCGGATATGTAGCAGACAATGTCTGGGCAGAATTAGGGCGAGATCAAATAATTGAAGAGAGGTTGGCAGAGAAGCGAGTGGAAGGAATTGCAATACCACGAATACACAGGCACTTGACCAATGCAGTGTTCGGAACCCCTGCATTGTGGCGTCGAATGGGGGGACATTGGCACTATGTAGCCCCTTATGAAGGAGTAAAACGGGGATATATAGCCAAGGATTTGGACGCGGAAGCCCAAGCGGAAAAGGAGAAACAGGCAAAAGAACAAGATGAACCACAAAAGGATGACGAGGAGGAATGGAACGATGAGCAATGGGATGCTTATTTCGAGAAGAAGGCCCCTTGCTTAAAGACAGTTTTGAAGACAGAAGATATGTTTGTGTCAATGGTGGACGGGTATACAGAAGATCTCCTGAAACAAATGCGTCGAGAAAGAAGAAAAATACCAAGGGTTAGGAAGATCGCAACTCAAGATGGACTCTGGAAAATAATTCCTAACCTGGCGGGACCACCAACAGTACAAGGCGACGATGTTACGTGGTATCAACAGTACGGCGGAAGGTACATTGACGGAAGTTTTCGAGGTATTGGTCCTGCTCCTTTACTAGATAAATGGTTTGATATAGAATATATAGGAACCTGTTGCGAGGAAGAATGTTATAAACGGCCACCACACACATGTAAATGGTATTACACTTCAGAATTAAAAGTTCGGATGCACAGTGAAGCTAGAGGGATAAAAAGAAAAGAAGAGAGAAGGGAGGAGAGAGAAAATGAACAGAAGTGGAAAAAAATAAAAAGAAAAGAAGAGAGAAGGGAGGAGAGAGAAAATGAACGGAAATTGGAAAAAATAAAAATAAATAGAAAAAAAGCTATGAAAATAAAAGAAAATAACAGAGTAAGTAAGGAGGAACAAGGCGAATGGGAAGAAAAGAGAAAAGAAGGAAAAAATAAAAGAAATGTAAAAGAAGTCAGAAAAGAAAGCAAGAGAAGGGAGAAAAAATTAAATAATAAATTAAATAAGTCGGCCACCAAGAGAAGTATTAAATTAAATAAAGTGAGGCGAATCAAAATAAACGTCTCGACTAGTGAACAACCCGTACGGCCAAAGGAGAAGTCGACTGAGAAAAATAAAGGGCGAAAAATTAAAGGAAAGAATATTAAAATAAAAAGTGGCCAAGGCTCGACCAAGAAGAAAGGCGTACGGCCAAGGGGGAAGGCAGTTAAAGTCAAAAATGAAATAAATATAGAACCCAGACTCGTACGGCCATTCAAAGAGGAGATACGTTGGAGACAAGACAAACCACAGCGAAATCACAGAGGGAAGGAAGCGAGCAAGAATCCGTACGGATTTATCAGTTGCAGGGGCGCACCAGGCACAGAGAAGGAAATCATACAACACTTTTTACTAAGTCTCCAAATCGTACGGCATTCCAGGCAAGTGCAAATTGAAAGTTTGGCCAAATTCTGTACCGTAGGCCTTTGCAAGTCGGAAATTTTGTGAAGTCCTGCATCGTACGGCTATTCCAGACTAAAATTGGTGCCAGGGTTGCCATCGTACGGCATCAGTGTATTAGGTATCTTCTTCAAATCGTACGGTATTTAAAAATTCCTCAGTTTTCATCTGGTTGGCCACTGGCAGTCGTACGGCATCCATTACAAATTGGAAATTCTGCCGAATTTGACATCGTATGACATTTTGTTGATTCCTTTCAAGCCGTACGGCAATTTCCTGAATTCCTCCAGGGTGTACGGCATTCATCACAACTTGGAAACTGTGCCAAACTCTACATCGTACGGCAGCTTACTGATCCTCTCCAGGTCGTACGGCATCGGCATACCAGAAGAATTCGTACGACATCATCCTTACAGCAGGAATCGTACGACATTCACAGGACTTCCAAATCACACAGTGTTTTCAGGTCGTACGGCATTCACAGTGCTTCCAAGTCGTACGGCTTCCACAGTGCTTCCAGATCGTACGGATTTCACAGTGTCTTCAAGCCGTACGACAATTACAGTGCTTTCAAGTTGTGCGGCAATCACAAGGTTCCCAAGCCGTACTGCCTCAGGATTGCAAAGTCGTACAGCCATTTCACCCAAATTGTACGACCTTGGCAGATCATTTTGCAATTCGGCAGTTTTTGGCACTTCGGCAGCTCTCGGCAGTTCGGCAGTTTTCGGCAGTTCGGCAGTTTTCGGCAGTTCGGCAGTTTTCATCGGCAGTTCGGCAGTTTTCGGCAGTTCGGCAATTTTCATCAGCAGTTCGGCAGTTTTCATCAGTTCGGCAGTTTTCATCGGTAGTTCGGCAGTTTTGATAGTTTCGGCAGTTTTCACAACTGTCTCGAGAGTTATAAAGTCGGCTGGAATCGCCGAACTGACAGAAAGATGGACAAGGGCAAGAAGGCTATGCAGCACCAGCCAAAGGTAGCCTTGTCTGGGAAAAGAAAAAGGATGGACGCCGATAATGAAACGATGGCATGGGAGAACCTGACTGGCAACGAGTGCAAACAGTGGTGGCGAAGCACTCCCGACGACCACTCCCTGAAGGTTGCGCTTCGACACGCTCGGGTAGATAAGGCTGTGCTAGTGCCCTTCTTCAATTCTCGGGAGTTCGAGCCTTGGCTGAAGGCGATGGTGGATAACTATTGCAGGCATACGCACAAGTCAGTAATTGATTACAGAGGTTGCCGAGTGACCATTTCATTCTGGCCGCAGGACTTTGAGCGGGTGTTTGGCGTTCCAGCTTCGGGAATAGGGGTTAACAAACCAAAGCGGATGACACAGGAGCACAAGGAATTGTTAGTCAAACAGGTGTGTCGTAGCGATTTGACAGCGGAGGAGCAGAATACCATCTGGAGTGCTGGCAATCGAGGTCTCCGGAAAAACCACTTGGCTACGGCAAAATGGAAGTGCTTGCTCGACTTAATGAAATGCCGACTCATAGGTGCTAGCCGAGCGTCGGACATTGCCTTATGGCTAGTTGATTTCATGGTCGGACTCCGCGTTGGCCGAGTGTACAACTGGGCGAGGTTACTTACAGAGCGGAAGAGGGATTTTTTAGCGCAGAGGCATAAGGCCTTCTACATGACCCAGCATGCCATAGCCCTCTTTCTGGATGCCACACACACAGGTGCCCGAGGGCAATTGGGGTCGGTTGCGGCCACTCACTCATCTGGATCCTGGATTGCCGACCGTATTCTATTGGTCAGAACTGGAAGTAAAGCAAGCCGGCGAGGGCAATAACCGTGAAAGAGGATGCTGCATGAGGCGCCTAAGGAAGAGGAAACATCGAGGAGGAGGCCTCCTGAGCGTAGCGATGCTTCGGCTGTGAGGAGCCTATCGCATTTATCTTCCTCCTCGCCGGAGTCTAACAGTCCACCTACCGATGAGGGAGGCAACCAGTCGCTTACCGGGGTCGAAGTAGATTGACATACCAAAGGTTGGTAAAATGTAAGTAGATTTACTTCAAGACCGCCGTACCGTAGCAATACACTCGCGAATATTTACTCTTCCCCTCGCGCCAGCTTGAGCCGGGCTTAATGTTGAGGTGGTCGCCCACTACCAGTACTACCGGTGCACCTCGCCACCACGACATCACAGGGGGCAGTCACTGTCTCGGCAGGGTCCACTGCCTCGGTCGAGATATTGCCAGCAATTTGTTCCCTTACACCACCGCCAGCATCGGCAGCGACAGGAGTGGCAACCTCGGCAGTAGGAATTGGGGGAATGACGGAGGCCACTGAGGAGACGACTCCAGCCCCAGGAGCACCCGGAGTAGCACAGATCGATAGCTGGTTGGGATCGGTAGGCCTCACATTGGACGTGGCCGAGCAGCCAGACCAGTAGGAGAAGAGTCCCTCAGAGGGACAAGGGGATGAGGAAGGGCCAGTCGTTCACACCCAGCAGAGTGAGACGGCCAGACTTGGCGAGGACACACTTGCGCACCCGGAGGTTAGCATAGCAGAGGCACAGAGACAGCCATTCATGAGCCTCAACCGGTAGTCGGGGAACCGCCCCGGGAGGAGACAAAACATTGTATACCTTCTGATGATGAGGAGAACGAGGAGGGTGCTTCCACAGAGGGATTTGTCGTGGAAATGTCATAGCCAGACCCGTCCGACCCAGTAGGCACGGTGCAACGGTATGTGCAGGAGCTCGAGCATATGGGCAGGTTGATGATCCGAGTGGGACAGGTTTCCAGGGACCTGAGGATTGGCCGATCACCTCTAGTGGGCCAGGAGGTTCACCGCATCCGAGGATTTGTGCAGATGGGGTGTGAGGCTGAGTTCGCACGGATATTTGGCGAGGGGTGGCCAGCAGGAGAGACTCCTGCTATGATGAGAGCTTGGCGGGGTTGACCACCGAGGCTAGTAGGACGGGATGCAGGCGTTCTGGAGAGTTTATACTACATAGAGCTTTCCTTCCGAGATGTCTTTATTCTGATGAAGCGCCAAATATTTTCCACCGAGGTAGCAGTATCACGTCGAGTGGACGCCTATAGACTCCTGCAGAGGGTCAAGGATGAGTCCGCTGCGACCATCAAGAGCATTCAGAATGACTTGGCTGAACAATCTCGGCTTGCCAGTGAGAGGGGAGCTTGATTGGAGGTCTTGGAGCCTCGGGTGGCAGCCTTGGAGGAGGAAGCACAGCAGAAAGAGGCAGCATGGCAGCGAGTGAAAGCGTTGGAGGATCAGTTGGCTGCAAAAGAGGTGGAATTGGCGGCCAAGAATGCAGAAGCGGAGAAGGCAAAGAGCCAACTGATGGAGGCAGCCCGGATGGTAAAGGCGGCGAGGGAGAGGGAGATCCTGGCAGATCGGCAGCTTCGCACACGTACGGAGGAGCTGAGGCGCCTGCGAGCAGAGCATTCTTCCACCACTCCTACGTCATCTGTGCATCCAAGGATGCACTCCCTTCCCCCTACTTCTCAGTGATCTTATCTTGTCAGATGTATGTCGCCCCGAAGACTACTCTTTTGGGGATGATGTTAGTCGAGCATTCTTTACTTTGTCGTCGGGTCATTCACTTTGGTCAGAATGGCCAATTAGTGATCTTATCTTGCTGTATGTATGTTGTCTGGAAGACGACTTCTTTTTTGGGGGGGATGATGTTAGTCGTATATTTTACTTTGTTGTCAGTCGTAGTCGGCCTTGGTCGTAGTCGGCCAATTGTTAATAAAACTATAGATTAGTAAAGAATAATAATGTCATGTACTTTCGGGAAAGCATGTTCCGATTATGTTAATGTTAATGTTGTTATGAAGCGTCGTGTCGGTTGGTTATCTAACCACCGCCGAGCGTTATATGTAGTCGGATTGGGATAGTCGGGGGACAGTTCTTTTTGGGTGCCGATGTTTATTGTCAATCACTGCTGATACTCTTTTGTACATGATATTTCTGAGAATGAATAAAGTTTCTGGTGTTCAAATATGATATCTTTCAGTTTACTGTTTTATCCTATGTTTTGCACATTACCAGTTTGCCAGTAGTACGTAAGAGTAGAATTACATTCCGTAAGGCAAACAGCCTTTAGAAAATATTAAAATAACCTCCTGATGACGCATTCACCCATGAAGTCCCCCTTTTTAAAACAACTTCAAGTTATATTGCTAGGCCAAGGGGTTAATGTGAAAATATAACATTATTTAAATCAAAATAACTTATGTCTCCAAAAATGCATCAAAAGGCCAAAAATCAACAATACCAACTGAACTGCTTGAAGAGGAAAGCCTGTTGAACTGATGCCAACTGGACTGCTGCCAAAAATAGAATTTACTAAAAATAGTAAATTCAGAAAATTGCTCGAATCAAAATGCATGCGATACCGTTGCAAAGCTTTCTGAAAACCCAGAAAGAATCCAAAATCCAAAATCCCAAACTCCAAGATGTAGCCGTCATAACTTACTAAAAATAGTAAGTCCGAAAAGGTTGCCCGACGCAATTGCATGTCATACCTCTGCAAAGCTCTCTGAAAACCAAGAAGAAATCTAAAATCCAAACAACCAAACTCCAACGTGCAAACCCTTGAATCTTCAAAAGAACCCACCAAGCAACCGGAAACCCTAATTCTGCCTCTGACTAGCTGACAACACACCGAGGATAGGCCATCAATCACTAAAAAGTGTAGTGCTAAAAATGGGGACATTACATACTTGCCCCTCACAATCCATGGCTTTCAAAAACATTGCCCCTTTAGGGGACACCACTATGACATTGATCAAAGGCCAATTTTTTGAGTCCTTCCAACCATCTGAAACAATGGACACACCTGTCTCAACCCACGAATCTCTTATAAGCTTCAATGAATCTTCAACCAACGAAACCTCCTTTTCCAATAAAATGCCACACACCTTCTCATAACCCGGGCCCTTGTACCCTTTTGGAGCTTCATTAACCCCACAAATGGACATGACCTTTAGTTAAACATTCCTTAATGATATCTCAAATTATATTTCTTTTTTTGTTTTGACGTGTATTATATTTTACTATTTTATTTTTAATTTATTTGTAATATTATTTATATTTATTTATAATATTAGTTATATTTATTAGTTTCTATATAACAATCATAATTTCCATTTATATTTGATTATTTATATTTTCTTGTGTATATTATATTATTCATTATATTTATAATCATAATTATAATATTATTTTATGTTTATATTTTATATTAATTTTATATAATTTAATATCTATTATATCATAATGTTATTTATAATATCCATAATTATAATATTGTTTTGGACAATTATAATTAGGTAATATCAAATGGTTAAATATTTTTAATTATGCTTCTTTATTATCTAAATGTCATGATTTCGGGGACATGACACAAACAGCAATCAAAGAAAATGGCTAGATCAATTGGTCGCATATGAGAGAATCACACAACAGTGGACTGGTCAAGTCTGTGACCAAGGAGTGTAAATGATTGATGAGCCTTGTAATCCATTGGGTAAGATTTGGTAACTCAGGGACAATTTAAGTTGCCAATTCAAGTATCACACATACATCACTACCAATCAAATGATAAAGAATCAGTTAAAAAAGCTATATTTGGGTGCCTCATTCATAAAAACAAACCAGGCTTACAAAGCCATGAGGTACAACACCTAATGTACAGATATTCAAACTAAGGAACCAATGTTTTAACTTTCCCACAAATCAAACTACTAATAGCCATCAAAGAATGGTCTTTCTGCTATGTATTTTCCTAGTTATCCATACAAAGCATAAACTAATATCTAATACTATACAGCATAGTAGCATTCTATTAGCATTTTAATTTATCCTTTACAAAACAACTCAAATTAGAACAATGTGTACCATAAAACCATTCTTCAAATTACAAAGGGAAGCTCCTTGAGATCTAACTAAACTTAAAACTAACAAAATTTACAAGTATGCACACTGTACAATATTTCATGGGACATTTGCATTAAATGCAAATAGCTAACAGAAAGTAGAGCTTCAAGAGGATTAGGTTGGCCCTTTGTATATGACCAAGATATCTCTGCCAGGCCCAATTTTGGCTATCTGCTTAAGGTCTTGCAGATTCAATTCAGTCCTACAAGCATCTGTTTTTCAGATT